>JAADWH010000396.1:0-23979 GCA_023335995.1 Globisporangium nagaii
GCTTACAAGAGTCGCCTCTCGAGCAGGATCCTCGCTTATGCGAGCCAGATCTGCAGGAGCTCATTTTCGGGCAGCCGAGAAGCGAGCCGCGAGAAGCATGCGCGGAGCCACGGCCGACGGCGCGGCGCCACCGCCACTGCCGCCACCACGTCTTCCACCGCCACTGCCACCGCCTCTTCCTGCTGCTGCGAGTGCTCCTCCTCCCGTCGCGCCAGCAGCCGCGAATGCGTTTGCGAACGATGGCAACTTCATGGCGCAGTTCCTCGCGCAACAACAGCAGAAATCCTCCAGCTCGGCCCCGACAGGCAGCAGCAAGCCTGCGAGCGCGCGCGTGGAAGAAGCCGTGGTGACCGCGGCAGAGCGCGACACGAGCGTCAAGGCGAGCGTGCTGAAGAATGACGGGAGCTTCATGGCGACGTTCCTGGCGCTGCAGCACAAGGAGGAGCGGCTCGCGAAGCAGAAGGTACTGTGTCCATTTCAGTCCTACCCCGACAGTCCACTGCTGTTGCTACGTGTCTATGCGGTCATGCTGAGCCGCAGTGGTGGGTGATGCACTCTCATGAGGCACGAGGAATGACGGTTTGCGTGCGAAGCTTTCATCTGTGGCCAGCGCCGAATCCCCATCGACTGCTGCGAGCGAGCAGCAACGACAGCAGATTGGCAGCGAGACCAAGCGAGCTCTGTCACCGCCAGCGTCGTCTTCAGCGTCAGCAGACATGCGTGCAGCCGTGGCAGAGCAGCCAAAGACGAAGCGTCGTCGCTGGGACTCTGGTCCGTCAGCAGCATCAGCTCCTGACAAGGGCTCTCCCGTCTCTTCGAGCGCGAAAGGATCACTTGCAGTGGCTCGTGCAGGTAACGCTGATGACGAAGCAAGCGCTGCGGCGTTGCTGGTCGAAGACGACGACGCGCAGATCCGCGCCAAGCAGCAGAAGCACGTGGCGGAGCTGCGCTTCCTCGAGCAGCGCATCCGCGGTTTCCAGCAGCAGATGCAGCTCACAGGTGCCAGCAGCAAAGCGCAGGCGACCGAGCAGCTCTCGGGGGAGCGGCGCGCCGAGTACGAACGCCTCGCTGCGCTGCTGGAAGAGGAGAAGGTGTATAAGGACTCAATCGAGGACGCGGAGCTGGGCACAGTGCAGGACGGGACGCTCGAGCACCGCCGCCGCGCGCGCGAGATGCTCGAGACGCTGCAGAGTGCAGACACGCTGACGAAGCGCGGGGAGGGCAAGCACCATCTTGGCGACTTTCTGCCGCAGGCGGAGCTGGACAAGTTCATGCACGAAGCCAAGACGTTCGTGAGTGCCAGCGGCCAGCCTGGTGGACGGTTGCTGAGTCAGCAGGGTTCTTCTTCAGTGGCGGCGTCAGCGATCGCCAGTGGCGAAGCGCCTGTGACTGCTGCTGGTTCACGCGGACTCGGGTTCGAGCCAGCGACTTCTGGAGACCTGCAGGCGGACGACGACGAGTTTGATCAGTACCGCAAGCGCATGATGCTCGCGTACCGCTTCCGTCCAAACCCACTGGTGCGTTTTTCTCTGTCTGCTAGTTGTTGTGCTGGGCTTGACAATGGACACGGCTGACGAGTGTGGACTGACTGCTGCTCTGCCAGAACAACCCCCGACGACCGTACAGCTAGCTGTGAACGAATGGAGCATGCGCAGCGTGGGGATACTTGTTAATATATGACTTTGCTGCGACTCGAGCGGTCCCAACCAAGCGAGCGCGATCCTGGCACGGTCGCATGCTGTCTCCTGAGTCAGTCACTGAGCTAGCACATGCGAGTACGCCGCCGAGCCTTTGTGTGTCTGCTTGTTGGTGTAGTGCAGAGAGGGGGGAGAGTAGAGTGCCCTGAGCCTCACGGCCGATGCGGTCGCTGCGCTGTCTTCGTGGGCATCGGCGGTCGCTGCGGTCGGATCTCCTCAGCTTTCCCAGGCGACGGTGGTCTCGGAGCCACCGAAGCAGCTGCAGCCGCTGTCCCCGTGCTCCCGCCACTGCTAACTACGCTTGTTCCCATGCTGCTGCTAGTTGTGGTGGCAGCCGTGAGCTTCTGCATGCGTTGCTGCTTGAGACGCACTTGGTCTGCGAACTGATGCGCGCGCGCGTGGTCCCACTGCAGCAGCTGATACGCCTTCCACGCGACGCTCAGCGCGTCCGGCTCGAGCTCCTGGGTGGGGGCGTCGTCAGTCCGAGGCGGTGCGTTCCCCACCGCAGCAGCATGTCCTTCCTTGTCGCTCGCTGCGTCGGAAGCTCCAGAGCCGGCATTCATTGCACTGCGTCGCTTCTTCAGCTTGCGCGTGCTGGCTCTACCGCTGGCGGTATCCTCGCTGTGGATCGCTACGTGAAGCAGGCTCTGCACTCTGTCGAGCCGCAGCGTGCCAGTTTGCCAGCACCGCACGCCGTCCAGCGCGCTCTCAGCTTGGAATGCGAGCGCGATGTGGTCGCGCATGGACTTGTGGTGCAACTGCCAGGACTTGATGAGCGTCTGGGTCGACGAGCTCTGGCGCTGCGACGACGATGACGCACTGGAGCTCGACCCCAGCAGCCAGGACGCCAACGAGAAGCTGCCCAGCGGACTATGTGCGCTGCTGCCCCCACCTGGCGCCAGTAGAGCCTGCTGGATGCTGCGAAAGTCTACGCTCAAGAACCGCTCTTGCATCCCCAGGATGTCCACGTTCTCGACCACCGCGCTCAGCAGCTGCTTCCAGTGTGGAGCCTCGCCGGTGCCAGACAATCCGAGGAGCGAAGACTTGGCGTTAGCTCGCTGTGCAGCGGCGTAGATATGCGCTAGTCGAGCTCTGGAGATCATCGACGAAGAGGCTGGGTGAGACCCAGCGCCGCCGCTGCTGTTATTGCTACTGTGCGCACCTGACGCAGCCATGACGTTCACAAACTCCTCAAACGAGAGACAGCCATCGTTGTCGGAGAGCGCGCCTTGGAGCGTGAGTCCCAGGCGATGCTCGACGTCAAAGTGCACGTGCACCCAGCAGTGCACGATCGTCGTGACGGCGAGATCCATCGGGAGGATCTGCACTTCAGCGAGCTGTCCGTTGGGCACATGCGACGACGACGACGAGCTCCCAGATGCTGAAGACGCAGAGCTGAGGTTGTACGGACCTGGGGTCACTGGCGTCAGAAGCGACACCGTCGCGACAACTGACTTGTCGAATAGGAACTGATACCTCTCCTCCAGCAGAGACGCGACGTCCGAGGCGAAAGCGAACGACACGATGTGCAGCAGCAGCGCCTTGACGGACTCGAGTAGCACGAATGGCGTACTACTGCTAGCGCTAGTGGTGCTAGCCGCAACGCGCTTGGACGATGGCGACGCTGGCGTTGGCGGCACGGGCTTGACAACGGGACTCGCGACCCCCCAGCTGCTCATGTCCTCCTGTGTCATGATCGTCCAGACGTCGAGCGAGAAGCCGCTGCTCTCGATGAGCTTCTTCGAGACTGCGACGTGCAGCAGCACGCGCTGGCAGTAGAAGAGCACAGCGAAGACGCGGGACGGCAGCGATCTCTTCTCGCGCGTGGGTTCGTCGAGCTCGTTCTGTAGATGCAGGAGCTTTGCGAGCAGCGCAAAGAAGAGGATGGACCCCGACGCGATCGAAGAGCTAGATCCTGAGCCTCCTGTCGACGATGACGACGAGCCTGATGAAGAGCCTGACGAACCCGATGCGCTGTTGCTCAGGAAGAGCTGGACGCTCGCGAAGAAGCGCACGAATTCGCGCTCGCAGCGCTCGAGATTCCCGCTCTCAGCCTCGAGGATCGCGCCGTAGATGAACTCGACAAAGCTCTCGCTCGTCCAGGCAGCGTGGTCGCCACCACTCGAGGCTGCCCCTGCTAGCGACACGGGGAGCAAGTCTCCTGCTGACGAGTGGCTGGCAGTGCCAGACGCGTACGCCGTGTCGAGGGCTGAGCGGTACACCCAGCAGATCTTCTCGATAATTTCGTGCTTGGACATGCACGTTGCAATGGATCGCACGGGATCGTCAGCCGGAAATGCCTCGTCGCCGCTTTCACCGCCTTCAGCCGTGACGAGAGGCAGCACGAGCAGCTCCTTGATGTGTCGCGGCAGCTTGAGCACGGCCTTGCTGAGTCGGATCTGCGGCTGCTGCCGGCTTTGGCTTTGCTGCTGCTGCTGGCTCGCTGTTTCCCTCACGCCTTTGAAGCGCAAGCTGCTGCGCCGACGACCGCTGCCGATAGGCGTGACGAGCACTTTCTCGTGATGCGCTTCGATTTCGGCTCGGAGCTTCGCTGACGTCCCCGCTGGGAGAAACGTGGCTGCAGCGCGCGACCTCGATGGCAGTGTAGCCGAAGAGATCGTGGTCGCAGCGATCGTGCAGTACGAGAGCGACCGCAGGAAGCTACGCGCGCTGCCAGCACCCATCTCGGGGAACTGCGTCCCGAACGATCGCTGGAGCACACGTGGTCGCCGCAACTTTGGTTTGCTGGTTGCAGCCGTCGTCGCTGCCTCTGCTCGCTCGGAGGTGCCAGCGTCCCCACTGGAAACCCCAGTCTCAGCGTAGAGCACCTCGATGGCTCGGAGCGTGTCATTGATCTCGCGTAGCGTGTGGAGCTCACTTAGCGAGATCTTCTCCATCGGGTTGCTGTTGCTGAGCGATGCGGCTCCCAAGAAGAAGCTGCTCATCGAGTCCTCGCCGAGCTGTCCGCTCGTCGCTCCAGCTGTGCCTGGTGTTTGTGGATGCTGCAGATCCAGCGCGTCATTGCCACCGGAGCTGATGGACGTGGAGCTCATGACGTCGCGCACCCCGCGGCGTTCGTGCAGGTGCAGGTAGCTCCGGCAGAGCAGCGCCAGGTGAGCGATGTAGATCACCTGGAAGCGGTTGCGGAAGTAGAACGCGGCAAAGCCCGGGGCGAGTCGCTGGTACTCGCCCAGGCGTCCGTGCTGATCTTGCTGAGCGCCAGCCTCTCTCGATGAGGCGACGAGGCGGCGAGACGCAGACAGTTCCTCCTCGCTGTCATGATCTCTGTTCGTCTGGATTGGCTGCTCGTGTAGCCACGTCGGTGTGTTCACCGAGTCCTGGAGCTGTGCGACGCAGCCGATGATGAGCGCCTTGCAGTGTCCGTGCCACTGTTCCTCACGCTCAAGATGCAGGAACTCCTGCTTCTCGAGGTTGCACATGGTCAGCGAGCGCATGTTCTGCGTCTGCAGCCGCTGGATCTCGCTCTCAACGTCGACGATCTGCTGTGTGAGCTCCGCTTTCGCAAGTTTGAGCTTGCGGAGCTGCTGCTGCGCCTGCTTCTGGTTGGAGAGGATTGTCGCGAACATGTCTTCGCACAGCGTGAGCGCGTCGTCGCAGAGCACTTTCCACGCGAAATCAGCAAGCTCGAGCGAGAACACGGCCATGCGCCGGATCGACTCATGCAGACAGAGCACGACGAGCGAGAAGTAGCTCGCGAGCTCCATCTTGTGCGCGTGGGTGCTGCTGCTGCTGTTCGAGCCTGAACCAGCTGGAGCACCGCCAGCGCTGGTACTGCGAGCCTCGACGAGCGCGGAGATGAGCTTGAGCTCACATTCGTCCGCCTTGCTGTTGCTGCTCGTGACGAGCGACTCTGCGACGCTGCTGTATGCAGACGAGCACGGAAAGAACTCGTGGCGTGCGAGCTGCTTCTTGCGCTGACGCAGAATGCGGTGCTTCTCGTCGCTCGTGAGCAACAGCCACTGCGTCGTGAACTCCACCGCACTGTTGTTGCTGCTGTCTCGCACGCTCTTCTTCTTCTTTGTGGGGCTCTTAGCTGCCATTGCTGTCGACGACTTGCTCGGGCTCTGAGAGCCACCCCTTTTGCGCAGTACCTCTTCGAAGTAGAGCACGAGCTCGAGGACGTGCTCCTCGTGGTCGCTCATGTGCACGATCTTCTTCCGCGTCGGGTACGAGAGTGTATTGCGCAGCGTTGCTGTCGCCTTGGGACTGCGTGCTTGGTCGTCCTGCTGTTGTGGCTGATGCTGATCGTCAGGCTTTGCTGTCGCGCTGCTGCGAAGAGCTCGGGGCGACTGCGAAGGAGCTCGACGAGGCGAGAGCAGCTCTGGCACGAGCGCCGCCGACTGGAAGTTGGCTTTCGGCGACAGGCGGTCGATTCGCAGTGCTGGGTGACGCGGGATTGTGGCCACGTAGCTGTTGGCAGTGCCTTTCGCCTGAAGCTGGGACTGAGACGATCCGCTAGTCATGCTCGCTGTAGAGCTGGTATCGTTGTTGCTGCTGAGGTATCGCACGTACGCATCGAGCTGCTGGGTGGCTCGCTGGATGGTGGTGGCGCTCGGAAGCGCCAGCTCATCCAGGAAGCAGCGCAGGAAGAGCGCGTAGAGCCGGATCTTGTCAAAGCCTGCGTGGTACGCGCACTTGTGGACGCTCGCATCGATCCAGACGCTCAGGTTGCCAAAGGCGTTGGCAAAATCCTCGTGCTCGGCTTGCTTCCTACTGCCGACGCTGCTGCTGCTGCCATCGCCTCTTGGCGCATCAAATGAAGAGGAGGACCTGAATGAAGTGGTGCTGGCAGTGGCGGTGGCGGAGTTCTCGAAGCGAGCCGCAACGTCCTGCGCGAACTGCTGCGATGCGAGCGGTCGGAACGGTGAGCCAGGAACTCTGTGTGGACTGGCGACGCTGCTGTCGACAGTGGCGGACGGAGGGGCAGCATGCGTGGCGGCGATGCGCGGAGACCGCGGGCCGCTGATGAGCTCGAGCCGCCGGATGTGGTCTGGCAGGTGCGCGCCGCGGTTGCGGATCGCGAATCCGTCGGCCATGGCGGAAACGATGTGTTTTGAGGTTGCGCTGGGGAGTGTCGCTTGGAGGAGAGCCACATGGCTACACTTTTGGCTGTCCAGTCACTGGAGGAGTCCGATAAAGTACGTTGGTGTGGAGTACCCGATGCGCTTGAATAGGAGACCGTCTGTTAAACGATGAAATGGAAACGGAGCAGTTCAACACTCCTACTCGCTCTCATCGCACAGCAGTCTCCTGCAGACACGGACTGCCGCAGCTGTGCGTGCTCGTGGTCCGTCGTCGCTTGTCGCTGCTGTTGACGGACCACACTTGCGCCGCGATCCGCGCTCTCTCGTCTCAGTCCGACCGATTCGTCAGCAGTCGACCATGACCTACCTTCACTCCTGCGCTCCACACGTCGCATAGCTGATAGAACAATCAGCTCCGATTTCGGCCAATGCGAGCTCTCCGGCTTACCACCTTCAGCAAATCTCGCGCTCTGATTGGCCATCAGCTTTCTGCCACTCAAAACCCTGAGCCGCTTTTCAATGAGGAAGGCTCAGGAGCAGGCTCTCGAGAAGGCTCATTTCCGAATCCTCCGCGACTTCCTCAAGACCCCCTCCCCCCGCACCCACCCAACCTTTTAGCCAAGATGCCGAGCGTCCGTGAATCCGTGGAAGCCAAGATCGCCGAGACGCCGGTCGTGGTCTACTCCAAGAGCTACTGCCCGTACTGCACGAAGACCAAGGCGCTGCTCAAGGAGCTTGGCGCGGCGTTCGAAGTGATCGAGCTCGACCGCGTGGCCGACGGCGACGCGCAGCAGGAGGCGCTCGAGGCCATCACGGGCCAGCGCACCGTGCCAAACACGTTCATCGGCGGCAAGACCGTCGGTGGCAACTCGGACATCCAGTCGCTGCACAAGGGCCAGCAGCTCGTGCCAAAGCTCAAGGCTGTCGCCGCCCTGTAAGCGAGCGGACGCACTGTTGCAAAAGCCGCAGAAGCTCTTTTGGAGAGCAGAGCGCGCATGAAGACGTCGCAGTTGCTGCAGCAGGCACCGTCGCCAGCCTGCGTGACTAGTCTGCCATCACAAGACAGAGCATGCTCGCTGACAGGCGACGCTCTCGCATGCGCTCTTGCTCCATTTCCTCGATAAAATATACAAATCTCTTTTTCCTTCTTCTCTCGTCAGTTGTGTTCTTGCTCTTGCGTCTAGATCATCGACAGGAGCAGCGGATTGACGCAACGCTCAGCATGCATGGAGAACAGCCAGCGTCACAGCATCGGCTGCTGTCGCACACAGCTTCTTCGGAGTTCTGGATCCGTCGATTTGTCGTCGCATGCATGTCATGTCGACTGATAGTGCCTCCCCGGAACACGGACATGTCACAAAATAGTGCCATTACGCTCTTCGTTTTTCGAGTGCTCAAAAGCTCAATTGGCGGAGCAGCTCAATTGGAGCATCACTGGGAGAGCGCGGAGGACGCGATGTTCGCGACGAGGAGCTCCAAGGCGAAGAAGAACAAGCGCAAGCGCGTCGTGGACGACGAAGACGCTGGTGGCAATGGCTCAGGCGGCCCACGCGGTGGCGGCGAGGGCGGCGAGGACGACGACCAGCTGATCGCGCCGATTGTGGCGGACCGACGCAAGATCAACACGTTCTCGGTGCGTCTTTCGGCTCGGCGATCGACCCTCAGACACGCGTGCGGTAGCTGTATTATTCTGACCGGATGCGTGCTAACGTGTGTGTGTGTGTGACTACACTGGTACAGACTGGCGCTGGCAAGAAGGCGAAGAACGTGGTGCAGGTGCGGCAGATCGAGTCGGCGCGCGAGATCGTGCCGCAAAAGTACGCCGGTGACGCCACGTACGAGACGCAGATCGACACGGAGAAAGACAGGTAGCGTGTGTTCATGCCTGCTGCGTGTGCTGCTGTGATTGGTATTGTAAGCGCAGAGAGTGGTGGCTTATTGCTTGCGCTGCTTTTTTTGTGAACCCTTTGCAGAGATGCGCGCGCGATCATGGAGCGCAACATCAAGCTGAACGAAGACGGCAGCGCCGAGAACGAGAGCGGCAAGGTTTACAAGGGTCAGGCGGGCTACAAGAACTACATCTCGAAGAAGGAGTCGCAGATCGGCATGAACAAGTACACTGGGTGCGTCCTTGTATTTTTGCGCACATGATGAGCTTGTCATTATCGCGAAACCAGTCTCTGAGATTCGTACTTACTGCTTCTCATTGTGAACAACGTATTGCTCAGAACGCAGGGACCGATCCGCGCGCAAACCTGGGCTCGTGCGATTTCGCGCTTCGACTACCAACCGGACATCTGCAAGGACTACAAGGAGACGGGCTTCTGCGGCTACGGCGACAGCTGCAAGTTCCTGCACGACCGCGGAGACTACAAGAGCGGCTGGCAGATCGAGAAGGAGTGGGCCGAGAAGGAGAAGAAGCGCCAGCTTCTGCTGCAGCAAGGACGCAGTACGCACTATATCGTCACCGATGTATCTTGTGGGTCTCAGTCATGATGGATCTGACGAGTTGTTGTCTTTGCGGTGGCGCAGATCCGGATGAAGAGGAAGACGACGATGACAAGTACGTGATCAAGAGCGACGACGAAGAGCAGTTTGCGTGCACGATCTGCCGCGGGCCGTTTCGGAACGCCATCGAGACCATTTGCGGCCACTTTTTCTGCGAGGCGTGCGCGCTGAAGCATTTCAAGAAGACCTCGCGGTGCTTCAACTGCCGCAAGCAAACGAACGGTGTGTGATGTTGTCTTCAGTGCGTTATACGATGTGGTATGCTAAATGCCGTTGGAATCGTGGTGTCTCTCTTTCTTCCAGGTGTGTTCAATGCTGCGGAGAAACTGCGCCTTCGAGAGCAGGAAGAGCGAGAGGAAGAAGAGAACGAACGCAGCGACGACGACGAGAACGACGAGAAAGACGATGCCGCTGAGGACACCGCCGCTGCTTCCGTCGAGAAAGAAGAGGAGTCGTCTGGCGGAGGCTGGGCTGTGGTCTCCTGAGCTCGTCCGCCAAGAGAACCGTCGTGCGGTCTCGCAGCAACACGTTTTCAGACGAGAGAACGCTTTTAGGCAACGCGCTGAGCGCTTGTCGCGGGAAGACACCGCTGTCCACGATGCGAGAGCAGCGTCGCTAGCACAATACAGAACAGATATTCGCATTGAGCTCGAGCGCGATCTTCTGGGCAGCCGATGGAACGTTTGAAGCGACTTTTGATCTTCAATAAATAGCATTTTTTAATCTGAATCTCTCTCGGATTGAAATCCCACACCAGAGCCTAGCGCATTCTCGTACATCAACCTCGTGATGGCGACAATTCTCTCTCTCGTAGACGCGGACTCCTTCTCGTTCACGTCGTCCTGCTGCTGCTGCTGCTGCTGTCGAAGCGGATGAGCGACTTAATGTACGGGTGGAACACGATCGCCGCGACCAGGTACGGGCCCACGAGCGTCATTACACCACTGTTCCAGAGCGACCACTGCAGTTTGTGGTCGTTCGCAGGATCCACTTTCGCCATCTTCTTCATCGTGTCGATGCTCAGACGACTCATCTGCGAGAGCACGACCGCAGTGATGAGGACCGTGACCTCCCAGCTCTCGAACGTGTGGTCCGGGTACGCCAGCAGCGAGACGAGCACGCCGACCATGCCGAACGCGCTCGAGACGACCAAGTCTTCGACGCCGTGGCTCGTCGTGATCGCCTTTGTGACCGAGTTCTGCCGGCATCGCTGGAGCACGCGAGGGAGTCGCTTGCGCAGGTTCGCAAACAGGTAGTGTCCGATCTCAGCGGTGCAGATCACGAGCCAGAACGTCGAGATCTTGTCACCGAGCTTCCTGGCGTTCGGGTGGTCCACAAAGTCCGCGGTCTCCATCATTGGCGACGTGAGGAACACGAGCCCGAAGATGTCGAGCGCGATCGTCATCGTCGTCTCGAGCACTTCCCGGCTCGCGATGATGCGCCACACGACGACCGCACACACGCCGACGAGGATCACGTAGAGCGAATCGAGCAGCTCCGGCTCGCTCACTGAGTGCTCCGTGTGCGCGAGGAACGTGTTGAGGCTCGAGACCGTGAAGCACGTCTGGTATACGAGCACGACGAGTGCGTCGCGCGCGGTCGGCGAAAAGCACGCGCAGAGCGTCGAGAGCGTCGAACCGAGAGCCGCGCAGCTGAGCACCATCCGCCAGCCGAGTCTGGAGCTCGCGTCCACGTCCACGATCGATCTTTGGCACGCGATCACGACGCCGACGACCGTTCCGCCGACTGCACCTGATACCAGGAGCGCGGCGACCCACGTGTGGCCGCAGAACCACCGGTCCGCGAGGGGCGAGACCGCGCATTTATCTGGGTTCATCTCGTCAAACTGGAGCCGCTCGTACTCGTCGCGGCTCAGATTCTCGTCCTCAAAGAGGAGCGGGATCAGCAGTCGCTTGCGGACCCGGAAGTGCCACCAGCTCAGCTCGAGCGCGCCGAGCGCGACCACGAGCTGGCACACATACAGCAGCGAGTACCCGCAGGAGATCTGTAGCGCGGTGATCACGACCGCCGGTGGCAGCATGAGCGCCGAGAGCGCTCGTGCGTGGCGCAGAGAGCGCAGCTGTTCGTCGAGTCGCCTTCTCCGTCGTCGCACGGGAACAATCGTCACCGCCGCCGCGTGCGCGAGCTGGCAGGGCGTCGTCGTGGCGCCGCCGCCGGCGTCCACGCTCGTCGCGAGCATCCGCCCGCCGGGTCGCGCACGTGCGTGCGTGCGTGTACAGAGATGGAGATTAAATAATCGCGTCGCCTCCCACGCGCGCGCTCTCGTCTTCCCCGCCTTCTCTCGTTGTGCGCGTTCGACTATTGCCTTTTTTTAATCGATGTTGCTTGCATGGGGAGATTAAAACGATGGTTGCCGCCTGGAGGGGCTCTGTTAAAGGCAGCCGTGCGACCGGTTGCTGGATGCGGGGGGGCGCTGCGAGGGAGGCGTTTTTGAAAAGAACTCGTGTGGAGCGCTCGTAAAAACTTTCCGTGGAGAGAAACCGCGGCAGTTGATTGGCAGAAAGTGCGATACGATACACAACGAACGGAGGATGGGGCGAGCTGATCAGCTCTGAGACATCCCGCGGCAGCAGAGACGCTTCTGTCCGTTCATATAGAGAGCCCGACCAAATGGGTGTCCGGTTTTCCTCGAAAGCGCCGCGTTGGCTCGAAGATGAGGCTGTGAAAGCGCGAAATGATTTGAGCTGGAAAGTCCGGCAGTCTGTAAAAAGGCAAACCTGGTCCAGATTGCAGTCAGTTTTTCACACGAACTTTTCCATTAATACAGCGCTCGAATAGTGACCATTCAATCACCTTTATTCGTGTGCATCAAAGTGGGAAATCCGTGGTACGGAGTCAGCGGAGCTGCATGACACTGTCTCGGCAAGGCTCGGTCGCCAATGGTTCAAAGTCTATGCGACTGCAGCGTACAGTCTGAAAAGGATTGCCCTGTCGGTAAAATATCAATGCTGCGGTGTCTGTAAAAAAAGCACAGGTGACTGCGTTTCACTATGCTGGACCAATTTAGTCATTTTTTGACTGTACCTTTGTGAGTCGCATACAAACACCAGGTCAGCAAAACGCCAGTGGCAGTGCTGGATTAGGGTTTATTCTCGGTCCAGAACAAATTAATTCCAGTCTTCATCGACCAAAACCAACTCCACAGAGAGACGACGAGCCGAATGCGATGGAGCTTCTCGGCGGTGGCGGCGGCAGCGGCGGCGGCAGCGGAGACGCGCACGTGGCGGTGTCGCTTAGCGCGCCGTGGAGCGCGGCGCCTGCTGCACGACCCCTCCCTCCAGGCCACCAGATGATGCGCGCGCCGTCCTGCGCGCTCTCGCTCTTCCTCGTCGCGACGGTCGGCGTCGTCCCGGCGCTCGTGCTCGCGGCGATCGAAGCCTCGCGCGCGTACCTGCTGCTGTTCCTGGGCCAGGCGGTGATTGCGGTCGGCGCGCTCGAGTGGAGCTGGCTGGCGTTCCGGATGCGGCGTAAGCTGCTATTCACGCTGCACGTGCGGAGCGATCTCCAGGACGAGGCGCAGGAAGCACTGATTAGCGATCAAGAGATAGGCGAAGAGGTGGTGGCGGCGAATGGAGAGGCAGAAGAAGGCGGACAGGACGAGGCGACGCTGGTGATGCAACGACGAGCGGCGATGCGCGCGACGCAATGTGCAGTCTCGGCGATCGCGGACCGGTTCTGCTGCGGCCAGTGGGTCGTTGCCGCGCTCGGCATCGCTCTGTGCGGCACCAGCGCGGCGCTCGCAGCAGTGTACTGGATGGAAGTCGAGGTGTTTAAGAGCGAGAAGAGCGTGCTCGGGTGCCACATGCTCGTGTCCATGACGGTCGCGGGCATCTTCACGTCGCTGCTCCTCGGCTGCCTCGCGCCGACGCTGCTGGACGCGCTCGTGCTGGTGATCTACATGAGCTGCTTCATCGCCTCGAGCATGAACTCGTTCCTCATGTATTACGCCGAGGCGATCGGGTCCACGGAGCTGCTCGACGCGCTCTTCGTGCTGCTCGTTGGCGCCTGCGCGGTGTTTGTGCTGCGCGTGGTGTCGAGCAAAGTGGTGATGGAGAGTCTGCTGCTCGTGCTGTGCGACATCCTGGGGCTGGCGGTGATCGTCGCGCCGATGCTCATGGCGGCGGACTTTGTGGACCACCCCGGTGCCGAGCGGAATCGCGACAAGATCGCGCTGTTCTTCATCGTCATGTTCGCGTCCGAGATCGGCCGCTGGGTCACGCAGCTGCTCATGTCCCAGTCGACTTCGCATTCCTCTCCGCCATCGTTGCAGTCTCAGCCCCAGGCGTTCCTGCGAAGGCTCTGGTGCTGCTGCAGTCACAGACGTTGCCAGCGCGATGATCCCCATATTGACCACACGCTCAAGAACGAAGCCATCTCGAGCTCCGGCGTCGAAGAGCTCTTCGGTGCGATCGCCCTCGGCGCGCTCATGCTGCCGCTGTCGCTGCTCTGGGGCCACCGCGAGACGCTCAGCGCGGTCGAAGCTGTCGTGCTGCTCCTGGCGTTGGCGCTCGGCCAGTGGTCGCGCTTCCTCATGGCGAGCGTGCGGCAGATGGCCGACGTCACGACCTCGGGCTTCTATCTACCACCGGACGCGCACGTGGGCGGCGTGCTGGACCGCACGGCCGTCTTCATGGTCGCAGTGATTGTCTACCACCCGTACGTCAAGCATGTGCTCTTCGCGTAGCCGCCGCTCTCCACTAGCTCAGCTCAGTATCTATCAGTCAAGCCCGTAGTGCAATATTATTTATTAGTCCACGCACAGCGTCGATCTGAATCGCCACGATAAATAGCCATCTCCACTCTCTCTCTCTCTCTCTCTCACTGCCGCCCTTCGAGCGCCGCGCGGCAGCTGCTGCGGATCGCGTGGCTGAACTGGAAGAGCCGCATGAACTCGTCCATGCGGTGCTGCTCGAGCGCCGCGAGCGCCTGCTCCTCGAGTGCGATCTGCCGCCCGAGCCCGCTCAGCTCGTCGAACCCGCCACTCGGAAACGCGCTCTCGCTGGACTGCGACGACGACGACGTCTGGAGGATGATTTGGTCGAGCGTGTCCTTGAGGCTCGCGAGGAACTCGTGCTTGTCCTCGATCTGCGCTGCGAACGCCGCGCACTTGGCGTGACTCACGCTCTGCACGTGCGCGATGTTGAGCGTGCCGAGTTTGTCGATCTGCTCGAAGAGCGCCTCCTGCCGGTACGCCCAGCAGTACGCGATGAGGATCGCCAGCGCCTTGTCGCGACTGGCCACGTCGCTCTCGATCGCCGCCTGCACCTGCTGCACCTGCTCGTGCTCCTGCATTGCGAGAGTCATGTCGGTCAGCATCGTCGCCTGCACGCGCTGCAGCGAGTCCTCCACCACCTTCTCGTTCAGCAGGATCTGCCGGTTCAGCGCGTTGTACTCGTCCACCATGCGTGTCTTGATCGGATCGCCCGCCAGCGCTCCGATGGCACTGCTGGTGCTGGCAGTGCTTGTTGTTATGGTAGCTGCTGCTGCTGCTGGAGCCTCAATCATAGGAGCGGTCGCTTTGCTAGATGGCTCGGCTCCCGAGCACGTGTCTTCCGTATCCGACATCTCGTCCACGTGATCAGCAGAAGCAGCAACAGCAGGGGCGGTGCTGCTCTTAACAGACGAGGCTTCGCTGGGTATGCCATTCTCTGCTTTCAGGACGCAGCCTTCACTCGCCGTCGCAACGCGCGAGGACTCAATCGAGGAAGCCTTCGCGTCTTGCTTCGTAGTCTCGTCCCTTTTGTTTCAACAACACAAACAAGTGAGCAACTGGCCATTCCGATAGAGATACTCGACAGAGAACGCACTCACTTGGTCACTCGTGGCTTCTTGTTCTCAACAGACTTGCCTCCCCATTGATGCTCGCGCATGCTCTGCATGTCGCTCTCGAGCATGTGCAGACGGTCCGTGAGCATGAGGTTCCAGTCCTGCATGCACTGGCGGCAGCTGCAGCTCACGTACGCAGCCACGAAGGCAGCAACGGGAGCTCTCGCGCCTGGAAGCTTCGCGACGCAGAGCTCCTCTGGTCGCTTCACAGGCGCAACAGAAACAGCACTACTCCCCTTCCCAGGAGGTGCAACTGATGAACCAGCACCGGACACAGCAGGAGCAGCGACGGCTGGTGGCCGCAGTGGCGGCGGCGCACCGCCTCCGTGGGCAAAGTGCGAGGACGCTGTCGATGTGGACGAGACCGAGCGCGCCGGCGATGGCGACGGCCCTCCGCCGCCGCTTTTCTTCAAGCGGATCTTGCGCGGCTGCTCGTCCTCGCAGTCATACTCGCTCTGTTTGTCGTCCTCCTCCTTCAGAACCACCCGCGCGCCGCGCTTGCGACTCGCCGGCGGGGACGCCGAGCGATCGCGCTTGCGGAGCTGCGGCGCTACAGACGCGGCGCTGTGGTCTGCGACGACGACGTTCAGACGCGGCGGCTTCGGGTCGAGCGGTTTCGCTGCGAGTGGCTGCGTCTTGCAGTGCCTCACGCGCAGATTGGCAAAGTTGATGCGAAAGCTGCGCTCGTGGTTCGCGTTGCGCTCCACTTCGCCCAGCGTCATGTTCTTCGTGCGCAGCCACGCGAGGAAGCACTGCTCGTACTCGTGGACATTCTCGCCGTGCTCGAGCGGCACGGGGATCGGCGTGGGCGTCTGCCCTGGCGTGTGCTTGGTCGGCCCACGCTTACGGCTACGAAACTCGACCGCGTAGTCGTCTGCGCACCACACGCGCCACGCCAGCAGCGGGTTCTTCGTCGCGTGGGGCTGCACCAAGTGGCCGCCTCTTTTGGACTTGTTGCGCGTGGCTGGCGGGGGCTGGTTGTGGCGCGGTGGCGCCTGCTGCGGATAGTTCTGCTGCTGCTGCTGCTGCTGGTAGCTGACGTTAGGCGTGGGGCGTGGGGCGGACAGCGGTGCTGCGAGCATGTCTGCGACGTCGTGCGGCTGCACGGCGGGGCGGCACCACCGCGTCTCGCCCTCGTCGTCCGCCATCTCTTGCTCGCTTTGGATTTTTGATTCTGAACGGATACGATCCATCCTCTTAAGTACGGAAATATATGGTTGATGTGAATCAATCGACGGATGGATCTGTGGTGTATGGCTGCGTCTGTGCGCGTGCTCCTGATAATGGGAACTGCGTAGCTCAGCTCTCTTCACTTGCAGGGTAGCGACCCTCATGTCACTGTGTGGGTGGGTGGCTGGTGCTATCATTCTGCGTTCCTGCTGGCGTCACGTTTCTGCCGAAGCGCCGCCAGGTAGCGCTGTCGGGAGGCTGCGTCGCTGTAGCTGCTGACAAATGCCTGCGCGTCGCTCGGTGAGCCCTCACGACATGGAGCGTCTGCAGTGTCCACTCCTTCTTCTTCGTCAGCGTGTGCCTGCTGCTGCTGTCGGATCCCGTGCGACTCATTGATGTTGCCGTCCTGGAGCGCGTCCTGCTCATGTAGACACTCTCGAATGTCCACAAAGCGTCGCCATCGACTGGATGTCGCTACTCGCGCTTTGTCCAGCGCCGTAGCACTCGACGATCCACCGATCGCACCGGAGCTGCTGCGGATGACTCGACGCAGCACTTTGGCAGACGTTTGGATGGGCATCGGCGCTCCATCGTCATCCCCACAAACACCAGCAGCAGCAGCGTCAACGACAGTGATCACAGGCACGAGCGCGGTCCTGTGTGGAAAGTAGGCGCAGTTCGCCGCCGCCGCCACGTGCACCTGCGAGACCTCCACGCGGCAGCCTCGGCGCTGCAGATCGACATCGCGCGCCAAATAGCCACCGATGCGGCCACCGGCAGCCACGAGCGGCAGCACCGCGTCCAGGAAGTCGTGCCAGCGCGACCGCGTCGTCAGCGTGCGCGTCTGGTTGTGCGTCACGCCCTGCGTCTCCAGCTCCGGCAGCGGGTAGTCGTCGAAGAAGACGCAGTCGAACTGCCGCCGCGGTTGCTGCGCGACGAGCGCTGGCAGCACGGACTGCCACGTGCCCCTGACGACCTCCACGCCGCGGCGCTGCGCTGCAAAGTGCTCGGCGTCCTCGATGACCGCGGCGTCGCATTCGACGATCGCGTGAACCGTCGGCTGGAAAGCCTGGATGCGCGTCGCCGAGTACGCCAGTCCAAAGCCGATCTCGAGCACACGGTCGCTGCGTTGGATGCGCAGCGCGTCGACGCACTCGTGCATGTACTGCCGCTCCCACTGCATCATCACCTGCTGGCCCCGCGAGCTCCAGAGCACCGCGGCGCCGAGTTCGTCCAGCCCCTTCGCATTGCCCGAGGTGATCATTTTTCGAGCATGTTGGCTGGATACTGTCCTTTCGTCGCCTGTGATTGGCTGAATGTTTGCATTCTGAGCATTTATCAGACATGTGACTGGTTGATAGTGAGGAGTGGACGAATGTGGCACGAAGGTAGCGCGTCAGCGACGCGCGTGCCAGATCCTCCAACCAGTTGAGACTTCGACAGCCGAGAACGTCCCAATGGTGCTGCTCATGCGCGCGATCCGCGCCGCCGCGACCTCTGCGAGCGGCGCGCGCAACAACTTCGCTGCCGTGCGCGGTGTGCTCACCCGCGCGCGCTTCTCCACGCAGTCCAGCGGTGCGTCCCTCGCGCTCTGCACGAGCTGCTGCGCCTCGTATTTGGGAGCGTCTTTACTGAGCCAGTGGAGTCGTGCCAGCGAGTGCGAAGAGCTCAAGTGTGTTGCTGACTGACTGCATGGATATCTTTCTGTGATTGTGGTTGTGTGCGCAGTGTACACATGGGGCTCTGGCTCGCTCGGCCAGCTCGGCCACGGCGCGTTCGTCAAGTCGGGCATCCGCAACGCATACGAGGAGCTCTCGCCGAAGCTCGTGGAAGCGTTCGAGGGCAAGAGCATCGTCAAGCTCGAGTTCGGTGCCACGCACAGCGCTGCAAGTACGTATACTGCGACCGCATAGGTGCATGCACTGCAGTGTTTGCGTATGGGATGATACTCACTGTGCGTATGCATGCACATGAACAGTCGACGACAAGGGCCGCGTGTACACGTGGGGCTCGAACGAATACAACAAGCTCGGGCTGGGTCCGGATGCGGGCGACTTTGAGTCGCTGCCGCGGCTCATGGACGCGTTCGAGGGCATCGAGATCGTGGACATCTCGTGCGGCGACTACTACACTGCCGCTGTGGACAAGGACGGCAAGATGTACTCGTGGGGCTGGGGCGGCTCGACCATGAAAGGCGCGGGCGGGCTCGGCCACGCCGGCGGCAAGGACGAGCCGACGCCGCGCCTGCTGCGCTCGCTCGTGGACCAGGGCGTGCCCATCGCGTCTGTCGAGTGCGGCGAGTTCCACACGGTGGCGCTGTCCACGGACGGCGAGATCTGGGCGTGGGGCAACGGCGAGTACGGGCGGCTGGGCAACGGCGAAACCGACACGTTCGAAGTGCCGGAGCCGATCGAGTTCTTCGCGGACGAGAACGTCGTGGCGATCTCTGCGGGCCGCGACTTCACGTTCGCGCTCACGGACAAGGGCGAGCTCTACGGCTGGGGCGGCAACAGCCGTGCGTAGCCTCGCAGTTGATTGGTTGGGACTTTGTGTTTGCTGCGAATGGCGCTGACTTGTCGGCATGTGGCTGTCCTCTATGTGTGTGTAGACAACCAGCTGGGCGTCGGTGGCGGTCTCACGATGGACCACTACAACATGGAGGCGATCCCGACGCTTGTCGAGGGCTTCAACGGCGTGAGCGTCAAGCAGTTCGCCGCGGGCTACGACCACGCGGCCGCGGTGACGGACGACGGCCGCCTGTTCATGTGGGGCTCCAAGCTCTGGCTCGAGCCGCACGAGATGACGGCGCTCGAGAACGAGACAATCGTGCAGGTCGCGTGCGGCCGCGTGTACACGGTGGCGCTCTCGGCGGACGGCAAGGTGTTCACGTTCGGCAAGGGCAGCTCGAACTGCCTCGGCCACGGCGACCGCAAAAACCAGCTGCAGCCGCTGCAGATCCAGTCGCTCGCCAACATCAACGTCGTCTCGTACGTTCACGCTGATGTGCTTGCTGTATATGATGGACTGTTTGGTGGTGTTGACGAATATTCGGTTTGTGTGGTGACAGGGTGTCTTGTGGGGACTACCACATGGGTGCGATCGCGACGCCGCACTCGGAAGCCATGGACAAGGACTTCTCCTTCCGCGAGTAGCTCGCTCCGTGAGCGACGCTGGCGTAGATATCTGAGAGAGAGCGCGCGATATGAGCAGTCAGGTGTCGCTCCGCCTGTGCAGCCAAACACCACCGCCACCACCACCACAGGCACAACGAAAGCCTCGCAAAATACAGATCGATAGAATGATAGCCCCACATCGTCGGTGTCTGGACGCGTCGGTCGTGCCGCGTCCCCACTTGCCTCGCAGTCTCCGAACGGATGGCTTCGCGAAGTCTCACGCGACCAGGACAATCACTCTCCATGGGATCTTTCCACATTTCGATCCTGTGCGTGTCCGACGCGACGTTCGCGGCTCACATCTCGAGCACCATTTTGAGATACCGAGTGCTGCTGCACGCCATGAACACCTCAGTGCTGCTGCTGCTGGCGACGCTCCTGGCGCTGAGTGGCGTGCTTTTGACGCTCGTCCCGCACGACCACGCAGTGTCGCTCGTGCTGCCCACCGCACCGCTCTGGCTCACCCAGCTCCACAAGATCGCGACAACCGCAGCAACCATGTTCAAGTATCGAGTGCCCAAGAGCTCCAGCAGCCCATGGCGAGGCGCTACAGATCCTCACAGCGACTTTCGCAGCGACGGCGATGCCGCGACAACGACGCTGTGGCGCAGGCTCTCGGAGTTGCTTGACGATCTCACAGCCAGAGGCTTCGCGGTTGGCAGCACAGCTCCGCTCGGCTCGTTCGATATGTGGCGCAACGGAGACGACAACAGTGACGCCTCCAAGGACAGCGACGCGTGCACACGGCTCTACCGTGACAGCAAGCAGAAGCAGGTCTGCGTTATCAGCATATAGAAACCATCCATTACACTCACGCATTCGTCTATCATCCTGCAGCTTCGAATCGTAGATTCTCGCAGTCATCTGCATATACCTGTCTGGTGACAAGTGTGTCACTTGCCGCCCTTGTCGTCCCGCTTGCGCTTGAGGTTGTTACGGCTCTGCATGGCGGCAGCGCCTGTGCCTTCGGACGCGAGCACGTCCGTGACCGCGTACGGCGCCTGCACCGGATCCACCGCGTCCACTACGAGCGCTGCGAGCGGGAAGTTGCCGCGCACGAGCAGGTTCACACGCTCGATCACGCGCTGCGGCAGCGGACTTACGATGAAAAGCAGCCTTCGCCTCACGTCCACGGCGCGGATTAGCCCCACGCCGAGACACGGCGCGTGCGCTGGCTTGAGCAGTATCCGTGGCGGTCCACTCGACTTGGAGTCGGCTCCAGCCACAGACCCGTCCTCATCCTCTCCGCTGTCCACATTGTCTGCGGGCTTGGCTGCAAGAGTGTCCTCACGAGGAGGACGCTTGGCGTTAACGCAGAGTCCGACGATGCTGTTGTTGAGCGAGAAGAGCAGCTGGCTCGGTGGCACGGAGCTGCCAGCAAAGCCGATGTCGACTTTGTCGAACGACACGACAAACGGCTGCGCTTGCGCGTAGGCGCGGCAGATCTGGTCGTCCACGCGGTTCTTCTCCGAGAGCACGTGCAGGTTCTGCAGCTGTGCGCGCGCGAGCCCGCTGGCGCTCTGCTGCGCAAGAAAGTACTGGTGCCACCGGTAGAGCCGCATGTCCTTGGACGACCGCGGCGGCTGCGTCACGCCGACCGGATCCCAGGGCTCGACGCCGTGGATCTTCCACTTGCCCGTGGACGGCACCGTGAATTGCTTGTTCTTCGTGGTCGCCAGTAGCTGCACGACGTGGTCTGGGTTCGCCTCCTGGATGACCGAGCAGAGCAGGTCATGGCCCATGCTCTTGACCCAGCCGTCCGTGTTGATCACGAGCGGCACATGCTGCTTGGCTGGCTTGTTGCCGCCGCTGCTCTCGGGGGCGTTGATACCCCACTTTGCCTCGTACAGGCGCAGCAAACTCTTGACTGCCTGGATGTAGTACAGCGGGTCGTTGCCCGGGTTCGTCCCCCCGCAGAAGAACGACCGCAGCGGCATCTTCATGTGCGTGAAGCCCGGCCCGAGCACGGGCGACACGAGCGCGTGGAGTGACACGAGTCCCGGCGGCGTGAGCTCCGACTGCCCCAGATCCGTGTCCAGGAACGCCACCATGCCGTAGTGCGACAGCAGCCGGTTCACAAGGTACCGACAGAACGTGGATTTGCCCACGCCTTTGGCGCCGCACACGACGATGCTCTGCATCGGGTTGCCTGTGCTCAGTAGGCTCGTCTCGATGTTGTCGACTGTGAACCTCCACTGTTTGGTGATTCGGATCGTGCGGAACGAGTCCACGTGCGTGAGCTCCGAGAGCACGCGACCGGCACTCTTCCAGTCGTGATGCTGCAACTCGGCTGCAGTCGTGGGTGCCGGAGCCGCGTCTTCGGGATCCTGAGTCGCCAGCTTGAGGTCTGCCTGATCTTCTTTCGCGACGATCATCTTGAAGCCCGGCAGCACGACGGCGTTCAGGTCCTTCTCCCCAACGCGACTGCTCTCGAAGTAGCACGTGACGTTGCCAAACGTCACGGGGATCGCGCGCAGGACGAGCACGATCGGGAAGTCCTCGGCCATCTCCTTCGCAAGCTCGTCGGCCGCATGCTCGTCGTCCATCTCGATCACTCCTCGCGCGTGTGGGGTCACCACCGAGGGCTCCGTGAGCGCCACAAGCTGCTGGTTCGCGTCGCGGAACGGCGCCTGGTATGCCGCGTCCAGCAGCTGCTTGGTCACCTCAGAGCGCGTGTTCGCGTTCGTGCGGCCCTCAATCACCACGAGGCTGTTCCACTTGGGCGAGTAGAGCGAGCAGTACGAACCGAGTGCCGGCTGGAAGCCCAGCACCTCGACGTGGCCCTGGAAGACGCGGAAGAGCGCCATGCCGGCGCAGTTGATCACCGCGTCCACGCGCATGCCCACCACCACGACGTCGCCCGAGCGCAGGCACACCGCGCGGTACGCCGCCTCTCTTGGGCTCTCAGTGGCTGCGGCGCTCCCACCGGCGCTGCCGGCGCCATTGCCGCTGCCGGTGCCATTGCCGTTGCGTCGCTGCAACTTCTTGGTCGTCGCCATTTTTTCTGATGGGCAGGTTTGATTGGCAAGTGGGGAAGGCGCTCTCGAACCCAAACTAAAATAGCTATATTTTGGGTAGCCAGCAGCCCAAACTAAATCAACTACATTTTGGGCTGCTTGTGATGGATTGTGTCGGTTTGAGCTGAAGCCATCAATAACTCAAACGAACCCATCGGCGCCGACCGCAAATGGAAGAAAAGTTGCGTGCAACACTGATTCCTACGCGTCCTGACACCACCGCATCGCCTGAAGAACGTCAGCCTTGTAGAGCTCGGACCCACTGGAGCCATCGTCTGTTGTGCTTACAATCGCGTCCGCCCTCTCGACTGCATGCTCCCCCTGTCGCCGCCGAAACCACGCTTTCAACACAACAATCGCACCAGCATCCATCGGCTGCAGCACAGAAGTGGTGTTGGGTGGCAACATGCTAAGCTCGACGTTGCTGAGTGGCTCGCTGATGTGGTGAGCGGATGCGTTGTCGAGTAGCAGAAGGATATGATGGTCTTCGCGCTTCATTCTCGTGTTGAGCTCTTCTACCCACGCCTTGAACAGCACGCGAGTCATTCAGCCCTTGCTCGAGCTTGTGTACTCCACGCCAAGCTGCTCAGCACTTTGGCGGCCGAAGCAGCGTGGCTGCCGCGCCGACCCGACAAAGAGGAGGGGGAGCTTTTCGGAGCCGTCTGCGTTCGTCGTCACTGTCACAATGACCTTCTTCTTGTTCTGCTTGCTGCCGGAGACTGGCGCGCGCGATATCGTGATAGTCGGTGCACGGCAATAGTACAGAGCGGTCTCATCTATGTAATGGGACTCAGGCCAGTCCTGCTTTAGCGTGGGCAGAGAGCTGGACGGCACTGACCCCTTTGCTAAGGAAACGTTGGAGTGCAAACGGACTGGCACAGAGGTGTCAGCCGATGCTCGGTCTTGGGCAACAGGACTTGGAGAGAAGAGAGGAGGTGACTTGCATGGTGGAAGGTAAATTCGCAACTGAGCCAGAATGCAGTCCTGGTTCCTGCTGCTATCTGCGGCTGCCTGCCTCTAGCTCCTAAAACACCCGAAGGGCTCCTAGAGGTTCTATGCGTAAAACCTCGCACATGCAGATATAAACCTATTATCCTAGTATGAATGGCCTCGAGGCTCCTTGAGATTCAACCCACGTCCTTGAACTTGGAATGCGACGTGGATGTTCCATGCGATGTGATTGGCTCGCGCCACTCACGTCAATCTGGATGTGTGACGACGACCGCGTCACTCATCCAGTTCCCTGATCGCAGGAACCATCATTCCGCAAGTGATTGCACTCCGTGGTGATTACTCCGTAATCCCACATTCACTCTGCAGGAATGTTGTGTGAGATCATCCGATGACGTCACCTGCACCTAAGGCGTCCACAGTACAGCTGGTCCAATAAGTCACGGTCTGACAAAAAATGATTTTTTCGTCTGTTTTTGAATCCGTGTGGTTTGAATTTTCATTTTTTTGGCGCGAAACTTGGGTTGTTAGATGCGCAAGAACGCGCTAGGCGTTTGGGTCATACGAAAAA
>JAADWH010000397.1:0-23962 GCA_023335995.1 Globisporangium nagaii
ATTCTTACCTGCGCTATGTGCTGGAAGGAGGTAAGAATCGTGTCTATGCGACCGGCCTTTTCTCTTCCTTTCACTATGGACCGACCGACCGATCTTATTCCACTTTCTTACCTGCCATAATGGGTTGTTAAACCAGGTTAGAACCGATCTTCCTAAAACTGCACACAGAAAGTCCATTTTTGTCGAAAACGACTGTCGGGTTTAAATATTGACATATTCGACTATTTCGTCTGGCTGCTCCAACTGTGCATGAAACGTATCAAATTCGGGACAAATGTCGCTGTCGATATCTCTTCTTGGAACGCACTCTCCCTATTCGAGTGGGCTCGACCCTAAAGACCTGATTGCTTTTCGTCGAAATCGACGGCAACGGAGTCAAAGCAAAAGCGACCGCAAGAAGTGACCACCACCTCTCGTCGCTGCTTGTCTACGAGCGCTCCGTCCGCGTAGAGTACCTCTCTCTCCATCTCTCTCTCCACCTCTGTTGTGATTGCGGCTGCGTGGTGAATGGCAGCATCATCGGCGTCAGCACCACCACCGACCGTGACGACCAGCGCAACGACGACGACGACGACTGACGCGGGGGACGACGCGTCATCCGCGACAGCTTCGGACACTGCGACAGACCCGCCCTTACTGGATCGCCATGGCGTCAACGCTCCTCCTCCTCCTCCTCCTCCTCCCCCTCCGCTAACGCCGCCTCCCCAGCCGTCACCGCCTCCACCTCCGCCTCCCCCGCCACCGCCGCCGCCGCCGCCGTCATCCCCGCCACCGCCACCGGAGGAAGACGGCGCTGCTACTGCTTCTCCCGTTGTTTACGACGCCGCGGTGCCGACGGAGACCCACTTTGCGAGCCGCGACGCGCTGCTCGCGTACGTGCACGCGTTCACGCTGCGCCACGGCTACGCCGTCGTGATCCAGAAGTCCAACGTGCCGCGCGGCCAGGTGTGGCTGCGCTGCGACCTCGGCGGCTCGTACCGCAACACGCTGCGCCTCTCGAGCGACTCGCGCAAGCGCAAGTGCTCGTCGCGGCTCCAGAACTGTCCGTTCCAGCTGTACGCGCGGCGGCTGCCGGACGCGCGCTGGCTGCTCAAAGTGCAGCACGCGAGCCACAACCACGACGTCGCAGCGGACGCCGAGCAGCTCGTGGCGCACCCGGTCGCGCGCCGCCTGACGCTCGAGCAGAAGAAATTCGTGGACGAGCTGACGGAGATGGGAGCGCGGCCGGCGCTCATTGTCGAGAAGATGAAAGAGAAGTTCCCAGACAAGCCGATCAAAGTGCAGGACATCTACAACACGCGCAACTACATCCGGCGCGAGCGCAGCGCTGGTCGCGTGCCGTTTCCTGCGTGCGTAGACTCCCAGGACGACAGCGACGACACTACCAACCTGGATGCTGCTGCAGCGTCTACTGTGTCAACCGAGCAGCGTCAACTGCGAGTCAATGGGAACGATGCAAGCGACAGCGTCAGCGCGTCCCAAGCGCTTCCAGGTAGGCGTCGAGCGTCCGCCAGATCGTCCGATCCGCCTCATGGGTCAGAACCACCAGCAGCAGCAGCAGGTTCGCAGGAGTCGTCGTCGACACCAACATCGGTCGCTGCGCCAACTGCTGCTGCGCCGCAAGAGGCTCGTGCTGCAGACAAGAAGAGCGCAGTGACATCTGCAGCTGGCATGGTGAACCAGACGCGCCTGCAGACGCTCCTGAGCGGCGTGACCGAGAACTTCTCGACGTGGCAGCCACGCACGCAGAAGCAGTTCCTCTTCCAGCTGGACGTGCTGCTCGCCAAGTCCAAGAAGTGCAGCACGTCAAGCGGGCCGTCGTCGTCGTAGGCGACAACCGCTCACCATCGCATGCGCAGTGGAAGCATGCGAGCCGACCAACCAACGAGTTGCTGTTGCAAACTCGCAGCCTCAGTTTTGATTCACTTACAAACTCTTGCTGAGTGTGTGTTTTGCTGTTGTTATTTCTAGTGGGTTTGAAAGCAGAATTGCTAAGAGTGGGGCTGAGGCTGCTACTGCTTGAGGTGCTTGCGCTTGAGCTTGGCCATCCAGTCGAGCTGCTCGAGCTGCACGGAGCCGCTCGTCGCGTGCACGAGCAGCCGCGGCAGCGGCGCAGTGTGCGGCAGCGTCTGTCGCGTCGCCGCTCCACTGCCGTCACTGCTGCTGCTCTCAGCTCCCGCTGTGGCGTCGTCGTTCATGAAGAACGACGTGCGCATCGCGGCGTTCTTGGCGCTGCCCACGTTGATCTTGCCCGACGTGCCGGACAGTGGCGCGCCACTGCTGCTGCTGGCAGCATTGGGCTGCAGCGCGCCGCTGAAGATCGCGTAGTCCACATCGAGCTGGTCGAGCTCGCTCTCGGAAAACGCGCAGCCGTCCGTCGTGATCTTGCTGCCGTGCAGCTCCACTTCGATCGGCGCGGTCGGCTCGACCGACACGACGACGTCGCCGCCCACGAGGATGCTGCTGGACGCGTCGCTCGTCCACGAGTCGAAGTGCACGACCGCGTCGCAGCGCTTGCCGCTGTCTTCCAGATCCAGCGCGCCGTTCACGCTGTGCACGCTCACTTTCTGCATCTCTTCGCCCACGATGCGCAGGTAGCCGTGCACGTTGCCCACCTGGATGCTCCCGCTGGACAGCGAGTTGATCACGCACGCCGACGAGTAGATCGCACCAAAGTCCGAGTCCAGCTCGCTCGTATCCGCAGCAGCAACGCTGCTCTTCGCGAGCTTGATCTCCGTGACGCCCGACATGAGCCGCTTGCACGTCACACGGTTCGCCGCGAGCTTCACCTTCTCGCCCTCGATGAGCGACGCGACGTCGATGCACCCGCTGTTCGTCTTCAAGCTGATGTCTTCGCCGCGCAGCTTGTTCACGCGGATGTCGCCGTTGCCGACCACGATCTTCACGTCGCCCTCGATCTTGTCCGCGACGCTTACGCTGCCGTTCACGACGGAGATCGTGAGGTCAATCAGGTGCGGCAGGAAGAGCTGGAGCGTCATCGGCTGATCTGTGTGGGCGATGGCGTCGTTCTTTGTGATGCGTACCGACTTGACAGCCGATGGCGCGGCATCATCACCACCAGCGCTTCCTTCCTGCACGACGCTGAACACGTCACTAGCACTGCTGCTGCTGCTGCTGTCGC
Source organism: Globisporangium nagaii (assembly GCA_023335995.1). NCBI lineage: Eukaryota > Oomycota > Peronosporomycetes > Pythiales > Pythiaceae > Globisporangium > Globisporangium nagaii. Next base: position 3,143 of record JAADWH010000397.1, read on the forward strand.
CACTGATGAACGCTTTGAGCGCAAACTCGGACGGCGTGAGCACAGGAATGACCTCAACGTTCGTGCGCGCGCGGTCGCTGATCTGCAGCTGCAGCTTGCTCTGGTGTGCCAAGCGCTCGAGCGCGACGAGCTGCAGTGGCACAGTGGCAGCAGTGGCCATGCACCGGCGCAGCAGTAGCGCCGAGCGGCTGCGGCGCGCGAGCATCTGCATCATCGCCATCAAGCTCGATCGAAAATGGCAATCGTGAAGTGTCCACACAAAGCAGGCGGACATGTTCTTAACACGATGATCGGTTGCGTCCTACAGTTTGTATCGATCTGCGGAACGCAAAGTGCAGCGAACCTCCGCCACAGAAAGAAATGCCCTTGATCCAGCAACCACATCGCGCTTTCTTGCCAGCGAGCGCGCGGCTGTTGCGCAAAGAGGGTGACTGGTGGTGATCCATCGCGCTCCCCAGCATCGCGAGCTTTGCGATTCCCCCGACACAAGCCAGCCACGCGCGACCACGAAGCCTCGCGAAGCCCCGTTGCCAGCGCTCTCTCTCTCTCTCTCTCTCTCTCTGTGTACTAGCAGTACTAGCAGCTCCGTCTCCTCCATCTCTTCAGCATGCGTCCGATTCTGCTCAAGGGCCACTCGCGCTCGCTGACCATGGTCAAGTACAACCGCGACGGCGACCTGCTCTTCACGTGCGCCAAGGACCACAGCCCGTGCGTGTGGTACAGCGACTCGGGCGAGCGCCTCGGCACGTTCGACGGTCACGCCGGCGCGGTCTGGGCCTGCGACGTGTCGTACCACTCGGACTGGCTGCTCACGGCCGCCGCGGACTCGAGCGTGAAGCTCTGGGACGTGCGTTCGGGCAAGTGCCTCTTCACGTTCAACCACACGGGGCCGGCGCGCTCGGTGAACTTTAGCACGGGCGACAAGTACTTTGTGTCGGTGGCCGACAAGTTCACGGACAAGCCAACCGCGGTCTTCGTCTACGAGCTCGCGGAGAACATCGAAGACCGTACGTTGATCGCTCATTTCGCTCGTGTTTGATTGTATAGATTTGGCGTGGCTGATGGGTTGATATGTTTGATTTGCGTGGACTGCAGAGCGTTCGGAGCCGGTGCTGACGATCACGAACCACGGCCACGAGGGCCGCATCACTGGTGCGTACTGGATGCCGCTGAACAAGGCGATCATGACGACCGGCGGCGACGGCAGCGTGAAGCTCTTCGACCCGAAGACCGGCGCGCTCATCTCGTCGCACCAGATCCACACGGGCGAGATCACGAACGTGAGCTTCAACAAGACCAAGACGCTTGCGATCACGTCGTCGAAGGACAACACGGCGAAGCTGCTCGACGTCGAGACGCTCAAGGTGCTGAAGACGTACGAGACGGACCGTCCGGTGAACTCGGCCGCGATCTCGCCGATCAAGGAGCACGTGGTGCTCGGCGGCGGTCAGGAAGCCATGAGCGTGACCACGACGTCGGGCCGCGTGGGCAAGTTCGAGGCGCGCTTCTTCCACATGGTCTTCCAGGAGGAGTTCGGTCGCGTGAAGGGCCACTTCGGCCCGATCAACACGATCGCGTTCCACCCGGACGGCAAGAGCTACGCCAGCGGCGCCGAGGATGGCTACGTGCGTCTGCACCACTTCGACGACGACTACCTCAAGTTAGAAAACGCCAAGAAGTAGATCGCTCTCGCTACCGAACCCACGTAGTAGATGTCGTAGTTAGCTCCTCATCCCATCTTCAATTATCCTCCCCTCGCGTCCAGTCCGTCTGCCTGTGTCTGTGTGTGTGCATTGACTACCGGACGCGCCTGTATGAACAGGATCGAGGGCTGTTTCTTTCTCTTCTTCCTCATCAGGCGACAAGCACGACGTCCTCGGGTCGCACCATGAGTCCGTGCTGCGCGGGACAGGCAAAGTACGCTACGCCCTTGATCGTGCCGTCGTTCTTGCCCACGGGCTCGCTCAGCTGCACACCGAGGAAGTCGCCCTTGGCGTAGTGCACGGGACCTTTGAACTTGACGACCTGGGTGGTTTTTACAGCGCGGATGCAGTTTCGACAGAGTTTCGGCAGCGAATCGAGTCAAAATGTCAGTGGGCTCTGCGAAGTGAGATGCTCAGACAAGGACTCAGAAGGCACGAACGAACCCCTGTGAGTTTGCCGAAGACCCGCACTTGGACGTCCAGCTCGATGCTGTCGACACTCGCCTTGGGCTCGTCGTCGATCTCCGAGCTGCCTGCTTTCGATTCACAAGCTTTGGAGAACGGTGAAATCGATCAGCCCACTGTGAGAACGAGAGAGATCGGGATCCCATTTCCTGTGCGTTCCCCATTCTCGAGAACCCTCTCAAGGCGAGAAAACGTACTGCGTCTGTCTTCTCCCGCACTGCTTGGCTCCCGAGCGATCTTCGAGGACTCGTCTTGCGCTCTGTGGCTCTCGTGACGGGCTAGTGTCGCTTTGCTGCCTTGCATGGAGTCAGCTGAGACGTTGACATCCTCGCCATCGTCGTTCTCATCGTCGCTCGGAAACGAGTAGTCGGAGTCACCAAAGTTGCTCCCGAAGAAGCTGCTCATCGCCTTGAAATCGCTCTCCAGCTCGTTCCTGACAGGCAAAGCAACAGCATCGTTCAGCATTGCGAGCGCGAAGAGATCTCTCAGCAGCGTCCACGATATCCTCACATCTCTCGCGCCATCTCCATCGTCATGAAGCTCTGGAACATCATCTCCTCCGCGCTGCCAAAGAGCGATGACTGCGTGAAGCCCCGACGCCCACCCTTGCTGCCCGCGCGTCCGCCTCGGCGCGGAAGTCGCACCTGTGGGGCTTTGCCGTGCGTCTTCTTCTTTGTCTTTGTCTTGGCTTTGTGCTTGCTGCTGCCGCCGTGCGTCGCTTGGCCGAACAGCATCTGGAACATCATGAGCATCTCTTCGAACGAGATGTCCATGTCGTCCAAGTCGACATCACCATCGTCGCCAAAGCCAGCATCCTCGTCGCTGTCGGCAGCGTTGTTGCCGCTGGAGCGACTCTGGTGGTCGCAGATGCGCTTGTACGCCGCCGAGAGCTGCTGGAACTGCTCCGTGGCGCTCGGATCCGGGTTCTTGTCCGGATGGAACTGCAGCGCGAGCTTCCGATACGCCTGCCGCACTTGGTCTGAGTCCGCGTCGCGGGACACGCCGAGGACGACGTACGCTTGCTGGGTGGTCAGGCGCATCGTTGTGGTGGTGTGCGCGGAGCGAGACGCAAGGCTCTCAGCTTGGATCTTTGGTCTTGAGGAACTGCTTGCAGATTCGAGTTGGAACAGGATGACCTTTCGCGGTGGTTTTGAGATTTGCGGATCCCAGAACCTAAAAATCACAGCTTTGATTCGCATCGACCAACTCAGGCAAGCGCTCACTGTTGCTGCTGCTGCTGCTGGTGAGGCGAAGCCAGCATCTCCATCACGCAGTCGTTCACCATACCCAGCGCACTGCGAGGGTTATCGAGACGCGAGGATGCTGGAAACTGAGCTCCTGGCAGCGGAAACCTTTCGAGCCTCAGCAAACCACCATTTCCACACCAGCAATGCGGCGACAGACACAGAAGCTGGCGTCATTGTGGGATGGCGCTATGCACTGCACGCTGCTGTTTGCTCACGACTGCAGCAGAGAAGCAGTCGAGCATCGCTGCGCACGCTGCGAAGAGCACCGCTCGGTATGGTTTGGCTGGAGTCTCGGAATCGCTCATGGAAAGCTGAATTTTCATGGCGAAATTGATGTTTCGTGGCTGACGCCGCTGCGTCACGCTCGTTTTGTCGACAAAACACCAGCACGAATGTCGCTCGACGGTCGCTCGGGCTGCAACGCGTTGCGGAATGAGGGGGTGTTGTCGCGCGAAGGTTGCCCAGCGCGTGCCTCCCGATTTTCTGCGGCCAGCATCGACCCGATCCGAGATCAACGAGGCCGCGATCGCGCTTCAGCCTCACGAGCTCTCTCATTCGAGAACTCGACGCCTCCAGCAGCTCCGCCTTCACACGCTCTCTCTCAAGATGTTCTCCCGCACCGCCATCGCCACCCTCGGCCGCGCCTTCAGCACCGCCACCGCCGGCAAGAAGGTCGCCGTGCTCGGCGCCGCCGGCGGCATCGGCCAGCCGCTGTCGCTGCTGCTCAAGGACAGCGACCACATCTCGCACCTGAGCCTCTTCGACGTGGTGAACACGCCGGGCGTGGCCGCGGACATCGGCCACATCAACACGCGCGCGAAGGTGACGGGCCACACGGGCATGGACAACGCGTACGACGCGCTGAAGGGTGCCGACATCGTGGTGATCCCGGCCGGCGTGCCGCGCAAGCCGGGCATGACCCGCGACGACTTGTTCAACACGAACGCCGGCATCGTGCAGTCGCTCGCGACGGCGGCCGCCAAGGCGTGCCCGGAGGCTATGCTGCTGATCATCGCTAACCCGGTGAACTCGACCGTGCCGATCGTGGCCGAGACGTTCAAGAAGCACGGCGTGTACGACCCGAAGCGCCTCTTCGGCGTGACGACGCTCGACGTCGTGCGCGCGAACAACTTCATCGCGGAGAGCCAGGGCTGGAACCCGCGCACGACGAACGTGAAGGTGATCGGCGGCCACGCCGGCACGACCATCCTGCCGCTGCTCTCGCAGCTCAAGGACGCCAAGTTCACGGACGAGCAGATCGCGGCGCTGACCCACCGCATCCAGTTCGGCGGCGACGAGGTCGTGCAGGCAAAGGACGGCGCCGGCTCGGCCACGCTCTCGATGGCGTACGCCGGCGCGCGCTTCACGCTGCGCCTCCTGGACGCCATGAACGGCGCCAAGGACGTCGTTGAGTGCTCGTACGTGGAGAACGACGTGACGAAGGTGCCGTTCTTCTCGACGCCTGTGACGCTCGGCCCGAACGGCGTGGAGAAGGTGCACCACTTCGGTTCGCTCTCGGCCGTCGAGCAGAAGAACTTTGACGAGATGATCGTGGACCTCGAGAAGCAGATCAACAAGGGTATCGCCTTCGCCAACAAGTAAACAAGCGAGCAAGCTTGCTTGTTGAAAGGAAAGAGGGAGGGGACGCGGTTGTCTTGCGAGTGCGCATGCACGTGAGCGGATGAACGCAGCCGCCGCCGCAGCAGCAGCTGCAGAGCAGACGACTTGCAGCAACTTGGATAGCTACGCGTAACGGGGGACAGCGACGAGCTCCGGATGTATGCACATACTCTGGAGTGGACTCCTAGACCCCATGACAATACACACTAAACTATGACATCAAGCGCTTCCTCTTCGACGTGCCATGCGCGCGGCTTGCGTAGTGCAGGCTCGTGCAGCCTCCTACGCCATTCGTGCGTTCGTTACCCAGCATTATCCATCATCGCCGTCAAGAGCACGATTGTTTGCCACAGCGACCGGTTCTCCGCCAATGGCGACCCGTGCTCGACCGACCAGCCGCGTGGAACCAAGCCCTCTTCGCACTCGACCTCCCGCTCAAACATCGATGGCAGCACCTCAGTCGCTCAAAACTCCATTCTAGGGTATGCAAGCGCCTTGAGTCCTGCGTTGTGGCGAACTGCTTTGCTGGGCAGCATTCGGCTTGGTGCTCCAGGTTATGCTGTTCTTCCGCGTAGTTTAACACTCGAAAGGACACAAGGCAGATCCCGAGCAGTTGTGAACTGTACTGTTAGTTTATTACTGCGTCGTACACGGTGCTTTTGAGCGACATTCACGCAACGTTTGCCCATTTTGCATTTACATCCAATCAGATGGCACAACTCGGGCTGCCTAATCACCTTCGCAAACATGTTCTTCAGCCCCGGACACCTATTCAAAAACAAGAACCTGCGTTTCGACACGACAAAGTATGCTTTTGACCTACAGCTTCGACAGCCTCTCTACACGACAGTAAGGAGGGATATTTCCCGCCTATTTTTATGATTGGACGAAAAGAAATGGCGCGAAAACATTTCCGCCAATCCTGTAGGCTCGCGCGCAAACTTTTCAAACTATTTCAGCCAACCACACGCTCGGACGAAAAGCCGGGCGACTGACGGAGGAAGAACGGCGCTCGACACACGACAACAGCACAGCACACGCGAGCGCCTTCGCCTCCGCATCGCCACGCACGTTCTGTACGCACGCGCGCGCCAACACCAGCAGCGCAAGCACGAGCAAGCGGGACTAACTAGCAGCCGCCTTCCTCCTGCGGCATCTGTGTGCGCCTCGTCACCTATGAGCACCGGCGCGAGCAGCTCCGTCATTGCTGCGAGCTCCGCGGTCATGGCCACGCCGCTCATCATCAGCAGCAACAGCAATGCGAGCGCTGCATCGACGCCGAATGCGCTCTCCAAGCACACCGATAGCAGCAAGGCGTTCCCGACGCCGTCGTTCGTGTCGCCCGTGCCCGGCGCCGCCATGTCGAAGGAGCAGATGCAGCGCACGCTGAGCGGCGGCATGAAGAAGAAGCAGAAGCGCAAGCTCGACCGCGAGCTGCTGCTCGCCGCGAACGACAAAGGCAGCAGCGACGGCAGCGGGCTGGTGAAGAAGAGGCACAAGCTGTCGGCTTCGTCGTCCTCTTCGTCGTCAGCACCTTCGAGCTCGGTCGGCATGACGCGACTGACGCCGCAGCAGCAGCTGCAGAAGATCAAGCTCAAGATGAAGCTCAAAGCCGCCGCACGAGCAGACGCTCCTGCTCCTGTTTTGTCTTCTTCTGCTGGCGCATTCACGACGCCGCAGAGAGCAGCGAACCCCGAGAAGAAGCATAAGAAGCCACTGCAGGACATCTCAAACAGTAGCAGTAGCAGAACGCCAGTCGTCCCACAGACGCCAGGCTCCAGCTCAGCAGCAGAGACCCACCACCGCAAGAGCGACGCATCGTCGTCTTCCTCGTCGTCGATCCCCACACGCAAGCTGGACTTCAACAACCCGACGCCAGACAAAGACGCTTCGTCGTCCATCACAGCCAAGAAGCAGAAGAGTCGAGCGGAGGAAGCCGCGGCGTCCATCGATCCAGTCACTGCGGCGTCCTCCGAATCGTCCTCATCCTCCGACTTGTCCGATTCGTCCTCCGAGAGCGGGTACTCGAGCGACGAGGCGGAGGTGTCATTCGAGGCGGTGACTCTGGGCAACACGCGCATCATCCGCGAAGCCGAGTCGCCGTTCTCCAGTGCCAGCACGGCGTCCACGACGTCGTCGCTGCGACCTGTGGGACTCGAGTACCGCTTCTCCGTCTCGTCGACCGTGTCGTCCATCGCCGTCGCTCCCAACGGCAAGTTCCTCGTCGTCGGCTTCTACAACGGCACGGTACGACCACTCCACTCCACGCTGGGCTGTTGAGCGCTGCAGAAACCACTCTAACTTGTTCACGCACTTTGCATTCGACAGATCTACTTGTACCCGCTGACGAAGGACTCGTTCCGGTTCCGCGGCGGCGTGCTGCTCGACCACATCACGGCGCGCGGCATGTACACACAGCTCATGGTGCGCGTGGCGATCCCGGAGGACGGCAAGTTCATCTTCGCTGGCGTCTACCGCGGCTCGACCGAGATCCGCGCCTTCGAGGTCGACAGCATCGAGTTCCCAGCCACCACAGCCAACACGACACTGACCAGCTCCAAGGACAGCTCCAAGGACAGCTCCAAGGACAGCGACAGCGACAGCGATGGTGATGACGAAGAAGACGGAGACTTTGGTGCGCCGCACGCGCAGGCAGTGAGCCACGCGTACTCGGACGCGAAGCTCAAGGGCTTCGGCGCCGTGAAGAGCGTCATCCGCTCCAGGACGAACTCGACCGAGTACCACTTGCTCTGCGGGCTCGGCATCAAGAACGTGCATCTCTGGCGTTTCTTCCAGCAGCCGAAGACGAAGGAGTGGAGCTGGGAGTGCGTATTCGACAAGCAGGCGAACGGCATCTCACTCGAGTTCCTGAGCTTCCACCCGTCGGCGGCGAACCAGATCATCTCCAAGTCCGAGCACCAGAACATCCGCATCTGGACGCTCGAAGAGGAGTTCCACGACGACGAATTTGCGTCCGTCACGCTCGCCAAGAAGTCCCACGTGGACGTGAAGAACACGGTCGACACGACTGCGGTGTACGGCGACTACGCCTACGGCGGCTCCGAGTCGCTCGCGATGATCCACCTGGGGTCCGCGAGCCGCATGGAGCTCGACCTGCCGCTCTCGACGAAGGAGCAGCAGGCGCAGCTCGAAGCCGCCGCGGCGTCGAAGAAAAGCAGCGCGCGCATCACCGCGTCGATGCGTCAGCGCAACAGCCGTCGACGCGGCGGACCCACTGGCGCAGAAGAGCTCGGCGGCATGCGCCACATGCGCACAGTGAGCCAGGTCGCTGGTCGCGAGACGTCGCCGTTCACCATTGGCATGTGCAGCGACGGCAGCGTGTTCGTGCACCAGCCGCAGGATACGCTGGGCATGGCGACGCCGCTCGAGTACGTCGAGGGCTACGAGCGGTTCTTCACGGACCCGTCGCTGAGCTTCCAGGCGCAGTTCTCGGACCTCACGCGCGTGAACACGAGCGGCATCCTGTCGGTGCTGCCGCTGCCGGCGACCGAGAAGGAGGACTGGATGATCGTCGCGGCGAACCAGGATCAGCTGCTCGTGCGCAGCCTCAAGGCGTTCCTGTGCCGCAACCAGCAGATCATCGAGCACGCGAAGGTGAAGCGAGGGCTGCGCAACGTCATGCGGGACCTGGGAGGCGCCGACAGCAGCGCGTCGTCGTCCAGCAGTGACGACGACGACGATGGCGACGACGACAGCGAGAGCGAGAGCGAGCACGAGTTCGAGCTTCCGAGGGACAAGCGCGAGGCGAAGACAACTCCGTCGAAGGCGGTGAAGAAAGAAGAGCCAGTGAGGACTTCTGCTGCTCAGCCATCGGGCTCGACAAAGCCACCTGCTGCAGTCAAGGAGAGCAAAGAGAAGAGCAAGGCACCGCAGAGCGTCGAGAAGAAGCGCGTCGAGAAGCACAGCGGTGACGTGAAGAAGAACAAAAAGTCCGTCCCTGCTGGCAATGGCGACAAAGTGGCGCCCAATAAGAGCTTGAAAGAGCTCAAGAAAGCGAGCCCAGCTCCTGTGGAGCCTGCTGCTGCGAAGAAGCCATCATCGCTCAAGATCCAGGCGGAGTCTACAGCTGTCAAGAGCGAAGTCACGCAGTTGCCGCTCGAGGTGACGACGCCGAAGCGCGCTACGAACGGACATGGCGCCGCTGTGTCCTCCACGCCACGCATGGACGTCGCATCGCCCGTGGTCTCGATCTCCTCGCTCTCGTCGGGCACGTCGAACCCCAACACGCCCGAGCAGTCGAAACTCTCGCAGCGCGAGAAGCAACTGCTGGTGCTCAAGGACTTAGAGTGGACTCCGCCGCCGAAAGCTCCATCCGCTGGATCGAAGGACGCGAGTTCGACTGAGGCGAGAGACAGCAGCAAGCCCAGCAAGCCCCGCACGAAGTCGCTCTTCAGTGCCAGCGAGGATGTCGACATGGCTTTGTCGGCGAAGGCTGTTATTGAGAGCGAGACGAAGGCTACTGCCACGAAGCCCGCCTCCAGGAAGTCTTCGACCCCTACTGCGGTGCTGAAGGGCAAGTCGCCAAAGCAGCCAAGTACCGCAAAGAAGCTCGAGAATGGCGGTGGCGCAGTCGTGCAGCCGAGCAAGTCGACGTCGCAGAAGAAAACGAAAATCGTTGTCAACGGTGCTGAAGACCAAGTGATGGCCGAGCAGGTGGACGATGTCAACGAAGACAGCGACGTGGAGATGGACGAAGACGAGCTCGAAGCGCTCGAGGAGGTTGAGCCGGTGTTCATCACGACGTCGCTGGTGAGCGACGGCGGCTCGCTGCTCGCCGCCTCGCTCTTCCAGTTCGAAGTGGCTTCCCCCGTCTGCAGCACAACCTCATCCTCAGCCTCCACGTCGACGGAGACGCAACGCGTCGACGCGGACGACGCGGTGCTAAACGAGCAGGCGAACCTGCTGATGCACTTTGCCGAGCAGAACGCGCGTCTCCAGCGCAACTTCTACGTCGAGAAGGAGCGCATTTACCAGGCGCACGACTGTCCGTGCGCGTCGTCTCAATCGAGCCGCAGCAATGCTTCGGCTGCTGCTGCTACTGGTGCGTTAACTGGCGCCGCTGCAACTGGCAAGAGCAACTGGAAGAAGTCGCTCTCGAGCGACTTCCTCAAGCGCAAGCAGCTCAAGCGCCGACAGAAGAAGCAGATCGCGCTCAAGCTGCGGCAGCTGCACGGTAAATACCGCGCGCAGATCCAGGAGCAGCTCGCGGTGCACAAGCTTCAGGCTGACGCGCTCACAGCCCGCCAGAAGTTCGCCCACCTGTATCAGCAGCTCCAGTCGCCCTCGTCCTCACCCGAGACGACAGCAGCAGCAGCAGCAGAGGCGCCAGCGGAGCTGACAGGTGAGCCGCAGCGCGTGGCGATCAGCTTCCCGTACCCGTCGCTGCTCTCGTCGCTGCTCTCGTCCACTGCACCGCCATCCTCCTCCTCGTAAAGTAAGCAACCCTCTATCATTTGCTCGTTATTGTATGAAATAGAAACCCAGAGATTTTGTAACACTCTTCTCGGCGCCTGGAGCACCATACCCTGGCGCTCTTCATGACGTGGCTGCGGCGCTCGCATCATCATCCTCGTTCGCGTCCTCGTCGCCAGTGCTCATGAGCTCCGAGCAGACGTCCATGAGCAGCGGCTGGTGGAGCTCGTCGAAGCGCAGCGAGAGCATGTCGATGGCCGTGAGCACGTCGCTGTTGCCGTCCGTCTCCATCACCGGCATCTTCGGGTACCGCTGGCTGAAGTGCGTGAGCACCACGTGCTTCGCGCGCGCCTTGCGGCCGACGTCGATCGCCTCCGCCGTCGTGCAGTGGTCCTTGCTCTTCGCCTCGTCACCCATCGCGTCCTCGAACGTGGCTTCGTGCACCATGAGGAACGCGCCGTCCGCCTTCTTCGCAAACTGCTCGCTCGGTCGGCAGTCGCCGGAGAACGCCACCTTGCACGTCTCGTTGAACGTCGCGACCAGCGCGTACGACAGGAACGCGTGCTTGACGGGTACACACTCGAAGCCCGTGATGCGCAGCGCCTCACGCAGCCACGCGCGCGTGGGCTTGGCGACCGCAGTCGCTTCCTGGAAGCGAGCGTCCAGCTCGTTGAAGCAGTAGTTGTCGACGAAGCGGTACTTGCCGGCCACGGTCGGGTCGATCGCCGCGTACTCGCTGAGCCAGAACTCCACGGGCGTCGGACCGATGACCAGCAGCGGCTCCACGTCGCGCGACCGCTCGCTGAGCACGCGCACCGTGCCGAGGTGATGGTCGGCGTGGTTGTGCGAGATCCAGACGCACGTGAGCTTGTTCACGAGCTCATGCAAGCGCCGCGCGTCGCCGTTCGCGTACCGGTACAGCTGTCCGAAGCTGCCTTCGCCGCAGTCCAGCATCATGCCGTCCCACTCGGGCTTCGCCTCCTTTGCCGCATCGACAGACGGAGATCCTGCTACGGACGGCCGCTCGATCTCCAAGTACATGCCCGTGACGTTGCGGTACTTGGACGGGATCGCGCAGCCAGTGCCCAGGAATGTGATCCGACCCTTGATGCCGCCGCCATTGCTGCTACTGTTGTTGTTGTTGTTGCTGCTGCTGCTGCTGCTGCTTGACTCGTGCACCTCCTTGTCCAGCCGCTCCTGCACTGCAGCCGTAGACGCGCGCACGTCGTCAAAGTCCAGTCGACTGAAGCAGGCCGAGACGTCAAAGCCTCGACGCGCAGAAGGCGTGATCGTGTACTTGAGCATGCTCTCGCCGAGCACCACGGGCTTCTTCGGCGAGAACGCGAGCTCGACCGTGCGCGAGAACGGCGTCTCAGCGTCCTGGAGCTCCACGTCGCTCGGCGGGAACGCGCGCGGGAACACGCTCTGCAGCTGCGCCTGGAGCTTCGCCGACGCGCGGTACACGCTCTTGCGCGGACACCCGGCAACGCTCAGCGCCACGTGGTCGACGTCGTCGCCGAAGCGCTGGACCCACGCGACGTACTTCGGGTGGCGCAGCACGTCCTCGCTCGCGAGATGGTACACCACCTCTAGTTGCACCTCGGGAGACGTTGCTGCGCTGTCGCTGGTGGACGTCCCGTCCTCCACTGGCTGACATTGGTACCGCCCGAACGCTCCCGAGTTCTTCACGAGCTCGTCGACGTACTCGAGTGACGGACACGCGATCACCGCGCAGCCCGTCGCCGGCAGCGTGGGCGACACGCAGTCCTGGGACTTCACCACGCGGCCGTCCGCGAGCGTCACGTCCTTGCCCTGGTGCAGCTGTCCGAAGAGCTTGCCCTTGGGCACGCCGAGCGTGCGCGCCTTCTCGACCAGGAACTTGCCTCGCTGCGGCTGCGTCTCGACGACGTAGCTCACGCACGCGGTCGTCGGCGACAGCTTGACGGCGGGCGAAGTACTCTCATCATCGAGCTTAGCGCTGCTGCTGTCCTCTAAGTGACTGGTAATGGCAGTAGGAGCCTGCGCCGTGAGTGAGCACTCGTGCAGCTTGCGCTTGATGCCGGCGCGCGAGCGATCCGTGACGACCGCGTACACGAGAACCTCTTCGTCCGCGTAGCATGACGTCAGCTGCACGCTGGCGCTGCTGTCAGGGGTAGTTGGCTGCACCTCGCAGGCTTTCAGCGCAAAGTTCGGTCTATTCAGCATACCAACGAGGCACTACGTTAATACCCATAGACAAACATACGAATGGCAGGCGATGCGATGCGAGGCGTGGTGATCGTACCGGTAGAGGAAGTGGCGCGTCGCCGTGAGGTAGCGCTGCGTGCCGGGCGGGCCGTAGACGTGCAACGCGTCCTTGCCCGTGTCCGAGACCGTGAGCACCATGCCCGGCAGGCCGCCCACGCTCTGCGCGCGCAGCTCCGTGAGGAACACGTGCTTGAGCTTCGCCAGCCGCACGTGGTGCTCCATGCACATACGCTGCGTGCCGTCGCCCACATTGAACAGGAAGCTGCCATCCAGTACACAACACACACGCACGCAATGAGCTCATCTGCGTACATACACATATACATTCGCGCCTCATACACGCGCAAGGACAAGGAGGTACGCACGCACCGCTGGGACTCGGTCGAGAGCAGCAGGCACGGCGCCATTTCCACCGAGCTGACGCTCAGCACCTGCATTTGCACGACCATCGCGGCGCTAGAGAGGCAGGAAGGAGAGCGAGAGGAATACGAGAAGTGCGGCGGCGGTGGAACGGAGCGCGCGCGTGGGTTGATAGGTTGATGACCTCCTGCTTCCTCGTGCTTATTCCTCGTGGGTTGACAGGTATTGGTGGCAATCGGAGGGTTTCTGTTCGGGACACCCTGACGATCTTTCGGGACACAATTGGCTGCTGGAGCACCACGCTGGAAGCACCACCTTGACCCTCGCTGCTTTCATGGCGTCAAGTTCACCTCGTTGTGCAGCGAGAAGCAAGGCGACCGAGGCGCCAACGAGGTTGTCCGCGCGATTCCCGATTGTTATTCGTCTCAACTCTTGCCCACACACTCCGTGTGCGCTGTCAGGCTCGACAGCCCTGAGCGACGCGACTTTGCAGCGAAACGCGGACGCGATCGAAGTTCACATCCACGATGCGCTGCTCTCCGCTTTCCACGCAGAATTCCGTTTTGCGCTCGCAGTTGAACTGCTCGACCGCGTGCACGATCCTCCCGCGCTCGAGCGAAATCCCGACTCTGCTCTCCCTTCGCAGCTCGCTCATCTACACAGAGACCGAGACATTCCCATCATTGACGAGGTGGTTCACGAAACTCGAATGCTGTGCGTTCGAGCGCCGGCAACTTCAGGAGCACAGCCTTTGCGATCAATAGACTGACTCTGTGGTATGCTGTCATTGCCGAATTGTGCAGACACGTCGAGGGCTTCGATGTTCTCTCCTCGCTGCTGTTCTGGTTCAGACTGTTTTCGTCGATGCACCTCGACCACGTCGAGTGGCTCCGTCGCTGAGAACTCCAGCGAGCCTTCGATCATGAGATTGCTGTGTTCTTGGCGATTCTTTCCCAAGTGTGAGGGCTGCAATAGCAGTCATGAAGTGCGGGTGGTGTTGGCGATGAGCATTGTTGGGTGAGCGACTTTATGGCGGCGGCGGTTTCAGAGCGTGACTTCGACGTTGTGGCTGAACGCGGAGCTGGAATATCTGCTCACGACTCTCCAGGTGAAAAAGGCATCGCAGCCTGCCATGGGAGTCGGCTCGTCAAGCGACCTCGGGCCGCTCAACGTCGCCGCCGTCGCAGAGATCACTCGCTGTGCGTGCCGCCAGCTGTCGCACGCTGCATGTTATCACAGCCTCCAGTGCGTCTACTAATCGTATGGTGTCTCTGTCGTGCGCAGTTGATTCCGACCAACTGCGTGATCTCCAGCAGCATTTCCACCGCATACTGCATCCCAGCGACGCTGATCCAGACCACCCAGGCGACTCCATCGACGACAAGGCGAGCCAGCAGCAGCAGCAGCAGGAGCGCCGCGTGTTCCCGCGCCGACAGGACCCCGATCTGAGCCACGCGCAGTTCTCCGAAGCCCTCGAGAGCGCCAACTTCTTCGCGTCCGACTGCGAGATCTTCGATCGCCTCTTCACGCTGCTCGACAGGACGGGGAACGACGAGATCTACGCGCTCGAGTTCCTCGTGGGCATCTGCGTGCTTCTGCACGGCGAGCTCTCCAGCAGGCTACACGGTTCGTTCGTTCGTGTGTTGTTGTAGTCGATGGGAGTCACTGCTCAGTGCGGACCAAGGCTCTGTTTTGACAAGATGCGAGCTCACTGTCTGTGCGCTCCTCCACAGTCGCGTTCGAGATCATACACGAATCAGTGAAGCTCGAGAGCACCAGCAGCAGCCTCAGTGACAGCGCCTCCATGATCTCCAAGGACGAGCTCGCGTTCGTCTTGATCACGATCACGCACACCGCGAGCTACTTTGGCGATCCGGCAGTGCTCAAGTCCACGATTCTGTCGATCGTCGACGACGTCTTTGCTCTGAGCACGAAGACTCCGCATGCAGAAGAAGAAGGGGAGCAGCAGCATGAAGCCGCAGAGCCTGACGAGAGTTCTCAGGTGAGCTGGTCACTGCTGTCGCCTAGAGCGGTTGTAGCTCGCGTGGTGGAGCACCACCTCGTCGACCAGTACGTCCGAGGACAGCTCGCGAACGCAAAGCACGGCGCTCATTTCGCGCCGACCTAGACGAAACTGCATTCCTAGGCTACGTGCAGCTCTTAATACCACAAAGTGCATCCTGGCGGTGGCCAGGAGGATGCTATTGATCAGGACACTGCGGTGTTCTTGCCAAACGTGTACTTGTAGCGGCGCTTCATCATCTCGGAGCGCGTGGGCGCGTGCACCTTCGCGAGCTGCGCCACGACGTCGTCCTCTTTGCATTTGGGATGCAGGATGATCTCGTGCTTCGCGTTCAGGAGGATCGTGACGTCGTCCATCATCTCCTGTCGACTGGATGGACGCCAGCCAGTCTCATGCTCAGGCTTGTCTTCGTCTTCCAGCGGGAGCCCCAGGTTTTCGTTTGCTCGGTGTCTCTTCTCCATCTTGAACACGGGCGACTGCGGTCGGTCAGGATCACACAAAGACGAAGATCGCATGCGAGCAGCCGCTTCGCAGTGCTCGACACTGCAGTCTGGTCGCATTTCACTCCGAGAGCAGCCACAGTCTGCTCTGCTGGCTCGACTGGGTGACGTTGGTCGGTTGAGTCTACCGAGGTCGCCGCCGCCGCCAGTTCCAGTATCCGTCTGAGATGGGATCGACGCGCTGCGCTCGCCTCGCAGCTCCAGCTCGGCATCAGCTGGAAGAACCGAGCCATCTCTCCAGCCAGCGAATCCTCTCTCGCGCGACACGGATCTCGGCAGCTGATGCAATGGCGATCTCGAGACGTGCTGCTGTTGCGAGTCACCCGACGCGGCTGTTCCTAGCAGTAGAAGCTGCTGTGTGTGAAGCTGCGTGTGGTGCTTGTGCGAGCTGCTGGGATCCTCGGTGCTGGAGAAGCTCAGGCTGCCAGTCTCAGGTACCGAGTACGAATGCTGGAGCTGCTGCGGAGCGCCGAGAGACGTCACGATAAACGATAGAGCTCCTCCGCTGCCTCTGTAGCCCTTCGTTGCGCTAGAATCCGACTCAGCGACAGTGCAAAGCTGGGAGCTGCTCTTCACTTGGCGCCGCTGCGTGTCTCCGAATCGCTCTTGAGACTCGTCAAGCGAGAGTGCCTGCCAGTCTCGCTTCAAGAGCAAGTCGTTGTCGAACGCGTCGTCCAGATCGTCATCGTAGGTGTCCCAGGGCGATGCGTGGATGTCCAAGTCGTCCAAGTCGCCGCGTCCAGAGAGCTTGAGTCGTTGCCGTCCGCCGGATCCTCCACCGACAATGTTCGCTTTCGTCAGCGAACCTGCTGCTGCTGGTAGTGTCTTGACTCGCTTGCGGATCTTCGTCTTCGTCGTTGGCTCCTTAATTGGCCGCAGTCCGTACCAGAGCGGAGCTGTGCTCTCGGCACTCTTCGTGTACGGATCCAGAGCGGACAGCGAGTTGTTGGCGCTCGCCTTGACGGCGTTGCTGGCTCTGCTGCTAGGATTGGACGCGTAGCTCGTCGTCGTGTAGCTCGTAGACAAATCCACTCGACCTGAGCTGTTGAGGTGATTGTTGTTGCTGCTACTGGTGGCATCGTCCTGTGCAAAGCGGTAGGGACTCGAACTCGACTGGACGTTGTTGCTCGGCGACACGGGCGGCAGCACGCGCTGTCGCTGCTGCTGCGATGGCGGCTTGGACTGGCGCTCTCGGGTGATTGCTTGCGTGGAGGGCCGAAGGCTTGCGAGTGGGCTCGTACTGGTGTTCCTTGCTGTGTCAGCGAGCGTGTAGCTGGCACGTGGTTTGTGCTCGTTCTTGGGATCACTCGATGCTGATCCGCTGAGTGGGGGCGATTGGACTGCGAGTGATGGTCTTGCTGAAGACGACGCCGACCTTGGAGCCTCGACAGTGCTGTTCGCGTTGTTGCCTCTCTGCGCGGCGCTGTGCTGATTGCCTGCCGGGATGGGAGGCGCTGTTGCTGGAGCTACTCCAGCATGGAACTGCTCGCCGACGATGCTGCCAAAGCTCGAGGCGTCGCTATGTGCAGACGCCGTTGTCATGCGCAGGTCGTTGTGCATCGCGTGGAACACGACGTCTCGGAACCCCGAGCTCGGGTTGGGCTTCGGCGACCGCAGCACTATCTTCATCATCGCATTGCGCGTCGCTGACTGCAGCAAGCCCTTGGAGTTTGAGCTGGACGATGCCTTATTGTCCGACTGCCTGGCGCTGGATGAGCTATTGAAGATCCCGTCGATGCCGCTCTCGACGACGTGGATTGCAACTGTCGGCGTTCGCGGCCGCGTGTCGAGCACGACGTCTTCAGCGGCTTTTCTGGCTCCAGCAGCGCTGTCGCTCTCGTGAACGGGCTTCGGCTCTCTCGACAGCGAGTTAACTCTGCTGTTGCTTCTGCTGGCGCTACTCTGAGCTGCGCTTGGCTGGAACCCCGTGCCTGCCACGAGTCCGGACAGATCACCTTCATTGCTGCCAGCATTGACAACAAAAGACAACCGTCCACTGCCGTCGCCTCCGAATCGCACAGTCGAGACGGCGCTGGGACGCCGCTCTGGCCGCTGCTGCAGCTGCTGCTGGTGCGCGATCGCCATGAACCGTCCACCCGATCCGCCAGAATCTTGACGCCCAGCACTACTCGAGCTCGCTCGAGAGCCGAGCACGCCAGTCGCCGAGTGGATCTTGCGACTCAGCTGGTGGGGAAGTCTGGCAGGAGACTTCGATCCAGCTGCTGCTGGTATCCCGAGGCTCTTGACAGTGAGGAAGCGATGCACCATCGAGAGGTGCGCAAAGTCTCCTGGCTCAACAGCAGGAGGTGTGACCAGGTCGTCTTGCAGCTCGTCGTCGGAATCGTCCGACTCTTGCTCCTCCTCGGACTCGGACTCTGAGGACTCGGACTCCTCGGAGCTCTCTTCGTCCAGCGGCTTCACTTTCTTCATCGGTCTCAGCACGCGCTTCCCTACCGAGCTGTTCGCCACCTTCTTCTTCTCGCTGATGCGGTCGAGGATGCGCGTGAGGAAGTGCACGTACTCGTCCACGTCGATCGTCTCGCACCAAAGGTCCGCGAGCTCGAAGACGCTGTCGAAGAAGTTGGCGAAGCTCATCTCCGCCTCGCCTTTCGAGTCGCGCTTCCAGTCTTCGTGGATCGTGCGCTCCACGCGCTTGTGGCGGCCGTGCTGCGTCGCTGATCGCGTGGGACGCGCTTCGGCGTCGACACTCTTGGCGATGCGCCGAAAGAGCGCAGTGTACGCGCGCTGGTCGATACATCCGAGTGCGTCGCGAGGTCCCGTGTCGACCGTCCAGAGCTCCTTGACGGCAGCGAGGACTTCCGGGTCGTTACGCAGACTGAAGCGCAGAGCCAGCGCCTCGGGGGTGTAGTTGAGCAGCTCGTTCGTGTCCTCGCTGCTCGCCGCGTCGCCGCCGGAAGCCGCTGCAGCCTGGCGATAGAGATCTTCGATGAGCAGCACGGGTCCGTCTTCCCAGTTCTTCAGCAGTCCGCGCGCCTTGAGCAGCGCTTCCTCCTGCAAGTGCTGGTACTTGTGGCGCTTGAGCGACTGCAGCCGCGCAGCTTTGACTGTGAAGTTGAGTTTGATCCAGAAGACGTTCGACGACCGGTGCTTCTTCCTGCGACTGGCGCCGCTGTCCGCTGATAGCGAGCTGCCGCGCAGCGAATCGGTTGAGGCTTGCACCGGAGGCTCAGGCTGCTGAGCTTGCTCGGGCCTCATGCTGGATTGGCTCAGAGCCACGGTCGCCGCCATGGCTCGTAGAACAGTGGAGACGCACACGTGGGAGAGCCGAGAAGAGAAGAGGGAGTGAACAGCTCTCGAGTTATGCATTGTCAATATAAAAATCGATATAGATAGAAAGGTGAAACCAAAGTTCTTAGATCACACTCCTGCTCGAGCGAGCGAGACGCTTGCGCTCACTGGATGAACGTGAACGCGCTCATCTGAGCGCTCTGGTGCCGCGACGCGCTCGACGCTCCCAATGTCGTTATGTGAGACGCCGACATCCCCATGTCGTTACTGACAGGGTATCCGGCATTCGCCACAAGCTGCTGCTTGGTCTGCACCGTCATCTGGGGAGGACTCTGGAATGGCAGCAAGTTGGGGTTTGGAGCGCCTTCGTCCTGCGAGTCCTGGCTGTTGCGGCGGCGCCAAGACGCGAGCGCCGCGCGCGCGATCTTTGGACTCGTGTGCAGGTGCTGGCTGGCGTCCTTGTGGCGGCCCTGCTGGCTGTCGATCTGGATCGCTGTCAGCGGCTGTGTCTTCGCCTTGCTGGCTGTCGCCGACGCAGCAGTCGGCTTGGCTTTCTTGCGTGTCGTCACAGACGACAGCGTCGCACTGCCCACTGCGTGAACCTGAGCGCTGCGCGGCTGCTGCTGCTTGGACACGCTCGTCTCTCGCGGGATCTGCATCGGGTTCGCGCCGTTCGAGCGGATCAGCGACAGCGCCTTGCGCGCGTTCTCGCGGACGATGTGGTTGTGGTCCGTCGCGCGGAGCTTCTCGAGCAGCTGCATGAGCTGCACGCTCTGTCTGAACAGCGGCAGGTAGTGCGGCGCCAGTTGCACGGACTCGATCAGCGAGTGGACGAGCACGAGCACTTTCGAGCGGATCTGCCAGCAGTTCGCGGGCTCCAGCAGCCGCGAGGCGAGCGCCTGCGTGAGCGCCTGCGGCTCCATCGCCTGGCGCGCCTTGGTCATGAAGCGGTGGATTGTGTCGGCGTCTGGGACGCCCTGGATGCCGCCGCCGGGGGTCGACATGAGCACCACTTTAGTCTCGTAGCCCATTGACGAGGCGTTCGCTGCCGTAAAATCGTTCCCGTAGTCATAGCTGAAGAAAACGCAAAGCCATCGAGAAAGAGTCTGGAGTCAGTTTGATCTGGGACTGCTAAAGAGAGAGACTGAGTGAGAGACTGAGAAACGCACTCGGCTAGCTCGTCGTCGGGACTGAGACCCGACCAGTTGAGTTGCTGGCGAGAGTCCTGGATGTGCTGGATCGCGTCGGTCTCCGGCGCCAGGTCGTCCGCGACGTCGTTCGAGATCTGCTCCTCCAGGAGCGCGCGGCGCTTGTCGGGCGAGAAGTCCTGGTAATCCCAGTCCTCGCTTTCATCCAGAGAGAAGTCCGACGTCAGCCTTGGCACCTCAAGCTCCCTCATCGTACAGGCTGTCACGCAGAGCGAGAAACGTACATGGCTTGCTCGACCTGCTGCATGCCTTTCTTGAGCTCGTCGAAGAAGTGCATCGCATTGTCCATCTTGGGCTCGAGAGAGGTTGACTGTTTCTTTGCTTGTGGGAGGAAGGAAAGGAGGATGGCTCTTGCACTGCGCGCTTCGAAATTACAACTGATTGTCTAAGCTGGTCGTGAGGCAAGCTGGGACCTCGTTCGGACTAAGATCGATGGCTCAGGGAGGAGGCTCACAGCGAGCCTTCGTGGCTCGTGATCACCGCCGCGTCCTCTGCTTCTTGGATCGTTTTTCGCATAAGATCGCGGAGCCACACTATTCTAAATCCTAAATTGTACAAGTGTGAAGCGCGATCATGCTCACGGTGAAGACGGAAGAGCTCAGACGAGCCGCATGCGCGGAAGGTGGATGTGTCTGTGATCCCTGCCTGCATCGTGCACTCGGACTGGCGCTGAGCTGATCTCTCCCTTCTCGGATGGGTGTGCTCGCTCAGGCTCCGATATTCTCGCACTGCATTCCAGCGCTGGAGAACACCTCGCCAGTCGAG
>JAADWH010000398.1:0-23947 GCA_023335995.1 Globisporangium nagaii
ACAGAGAGCGACAGGATCCCAGCTCTCGCAACGCCAACAGCGTTCGGCAGTGCAGTCGAAGAAGGCGACTGCGCCTCGCAAGCCTGCGTGGGACGCTGATGTGCAGCGCACGCCGTCGTTCTTCGACACGTCGATCAAGAAAGCGACGTGCTCACTTGGAGTTTGTATAGCTGTTTTTGTCCAATGAGGCAGTCTCGGGAGCCGCTTCTGCGAGGTGGTTGGCTGCTGGAGCGGGGTAGGTTCGCAGCCCTTCCCTGGGTCGATTCTCGGCGTGCGATTCGCGGAAACGTCGGCTAGGGCTCGCGGCGCACACTACTCACTTGGTTTTCGTATGAAAGAGTGGATTTTGGAATCTCAAATCTCAAAATCCACTCTTCCATACGAAAATCAAGTGAATAGTGTGTGTCGCGAACCCTAGTCGGACCTTGGCCAATGGTGCAGTCGGAAATGCGGAGGCTAGGGCAAACATCCCTAGCCCTGCCGCGCCAGCCAATCCACTCGCGTCGGCGCTTTCCGCACTTTTGGCAAAATTGTCAAATTTAGAGACTCGATTTGTAAAAGTCGCGAATCGAGGGATCTCGTTTCGTGTTACTTCAGCCGTGCTGTCGTGTCCGCCCCTTTTTTCAGCACTTCGCCACTCGACCCCGCCCAGGCAGATCGGCAGGCAGGCAGACCGGCAGGCAGCTCGTCCATCGACGAGGGGAGCGCGAACGCCGTCAGACAGCAGCAGACACTCCGCAGCAGCCATGAGCGACAAGGCCAAGGCGGAAGTGCGCGCGTCGCTGCTCATGTCCATCCTCTCGTGCCTCGTGTACAGCCTCATGTCCAACATCATGGTGCTCACGAACCGGTACCTCGTGGGCAAGAAGTACTACGGCTTCGAGCAGAAGATGTTCATCGTGCTGGCGCAGGCGGCGATCGCGGTGCTCGTGCTCGAGGTGGCCAAGATGCGCAAGCTCGTGGCGTACGACAACTATAATAGCGAGACGGCGAAGAAGTGGGCTCCCGTGACCTTCTTCTTCGTCGCGATGCTCTACACGGGTACGCAGGCGACCGCGGGGCTGCCGATCCACATCGTCACGGTCTTCAAGAACGTCACCAACATCATCATCGTGACTGGCGAGTGGAAGCTCTTCAACGAGAAGGTGGGCGTTCTCGTGCTCGCGAGCCTCGGCGTCATGCTCATGGGTGCGGTCATGTCGTCCTACAGCGACGTGGGCGGCGGCAAAGCCACGGCGAGCACGCTCGCGGGCTACTTCTGGATGTTCCTCAACTGCGCCGCTACGGCGGGCTACGTGCTCTACATGCGCTACGCAACATCCAAGTCGTCGCTCAAGATCTCCAAGTTCGGCATGGCGTTCTACAACAACCTCATCTCGCTGCCGCTGCTCATGCCGCCGATGATTTTGAATGGTGAGGCGTTCACGGTCTGGAGCAACCCGCTGCTGGGCGACCTGCACTTCACCGTGCTGCTCTTCTTGAGCGGCGTGGTGGGCGTCGGCCTCAACCTCGCGTCCTTCTGGTGCGTCTCGTCCACGTCCGCGACCACGTACGCGACGGTCGGCGGGCTCAACAAGATCCCCACGACCTTCATCGGTGTGCTGCTGCTCGGCGAGACGCTCAAGTCGGACACGGCTATCTACGTCACCTTCGGCATGGTCGGCGGCATCCTCTACGGCTACGCCAAGTTCAAAGAGGGTGAGGATGCCAAGCGCCGCAAGCTGCAGGAGCAGTCCAAGGCTCTCGACTCGAAGGTATAGATCGCGCCAGCGAGGTCGGCACGCTCGCCCGACAGGCTCACGAGTGGACCCACTCGCTGTGTTGGCATCTCCAGGGCTCGCTCCATCACTAGCTGCTGGTAAACATTGTGTAAACAGTGAGAAGGCATCTGCATTTTCCTTGTGACTCCTGGCTTTCTTGTTGCTGCTTGCTGCTGGCTGTGCGAATGGAGCTCCTCAGTCTGCTTGCGTTGGTGAATTAAATAGTCGCTTCGCGTCCGGAGCGCCGTGTGCTGGAAGCGAAGGAGGGAGAGCCGCTCACACCGACGGACGCTTGTCGAACAGTTCTGCATTCCCGGCAGCATAGCGCATGCTGGCAGCCTCGCGCTCGAGCGAGAGCGCCTGGATCTGATCCAAGCGCAGTCGAGATTGCCCCATCGAGAAGCGGCTATTCAGCAGCACACTGGCAAGCACAGCAGACGAGTGGACACACATGTCAGCGTCCGTCCGATCGAGCGTTTCCCCTCCCACATCCATGACAACCCGAGCAAGGAGCAAGAAGGCTGCCTCGTACCTGGAGGCGTCCAGGCGAGATCCCGCCATGTCCAGGAACGCGTCTTCAAGCGCGGACTGCGTAAGAGAGCCTGCGTCGTATCCACAGTCGTTACTCTGCAAGCTACACGAGATCGCCGCTTGCACAACCAGTCAACCACATACGCACCTGAGAACGGATTGTCGCCATGGAATGACGACATCGTGGACATCGCCGACATCTTGAGCATGTGCGCCTGCAGCTGCTGCTCATTGATGAGGTTCGGCACATTGGACCGCGGCGACGCGAGGAACGCCGGCGCCGAGGTGTCGTGCTGCTGCTGCTGCTGCTGCTGCTGCTGGGTGGCTCGCTTCGCTTCGTCTTCTTTCAAGAACGGGAAGTCTGACAATGTCCACAACCCGCAAACGCGTCAAACCAACGCACGCTAAGCACAGAAAACTCGCAACCCCCAAAGCGAGCGGACACTCCTGGCAAACCCACGTACCGGAGTTCGAGATCGTGCGGATCATGCGCGGCGACGACGCGGACACGGGCGGCGTGTCGCTCTTCATGCCTTTGAACGCATGGTTGATGATGTTCGCCGCATAGTTCGGGTCCATGATCGGTCGCGTGTGATCCTAGCATCCGCACATCCCAATCCACAATCCACATGCAATGGTTCAGTTGAAAGCCCACGAGCGATGCGCGTACGCATACGCACATATCTACAGCATACCTGGGTCCTGTGGATGATTCGCGGAGACATCACGCCAGTTGGCACGCCGGCTAGCGACGCCTGCGACGTGTCCGACTTGGCTTCCTCGTCCATCCCGAAGTGCTGACCACCCTCACCACCACGCAGATGCGGCGCTGGGGCTCTGAAGCGGGCGTGCGGTGGGGACTTGAGGATCGGCGACGAGTACGCGCTCTCATTCAGCAGGTTCTCCCAGCGGAACGGACTCGAGACTGCGCTGTTGCCGTTGCTGCCTGCGTTGTGCTTGGCGTTGCGCACAGCGAAGGGCGGCGGCGAGCCCGGCGAGCCGATCCCGACGCCAAACTCGTCCGACGTGTCCAGCGAGCTGAGTTTCGGCGACGTGAGCGGCGTCGAGAAGCCGCTAATCGACTCCTCGCGTCGCGGCGAGCCGCCCAAGTCGTCGCTGCTGCTGAGCCCGGAGAACGGCACGGACCGCACGTCCTCCGACGCGGACTCGTCCTGCTGCTCCAGATGCACGGCATCGTCGTCTCGCAAATGCGCGACTGCTCGTGCAAGCAACACATGTACACACACAGCTCTCGTTAGGTTGCGCTGCTCGTTGTGAGAAAGTTCACTCACACTCAAACACACACGCATTCGTACGCGTGGGGACAGCAGCCACATGCTGTTGATCGCTCGAGTGGCGGTGCAGCAGCGCGTACCGCTTCACGCACTCGACCGGTGAATGGCCCACTGCGCGCGACACCTCGAGCCCTGTGTATTCGGCAGCGGACAACAGCCAGTCAGTCACAGCGACAAGCAGCGCAGGCAGACGCCACGCGCCATCGCGAGAAACGAACGAGCACACGACGCACAGTTGACGCCGACGGGGAAGCGCTCGCCGCTGACCGTGGACCGCGTGACGAGAGCCACGAGCCGCTCGTCGACCGCGCGCGTCCACTGCGGTGGCTGCTGCTCCCGGAAGCTCGACCAGCGCTGCTCGGCGCGCAGTTCCTGCGGCACGGCGCGCGACGACGCCATCGTCTGCTGCAGGCTTCTTCAAGAATGCCGTTTGCGAAAGCGGCCATTTCGGGTCAGAAGAATGCTCGCCAAGTGCGTTTGCGCTTTGTCGCTGTTCATCAAAATGCACTTAACTGATGGCGCTCTTGCAGTTTCCGATACAAAGCGACGCGCACGCACTTAGTGGAAGGAAGGAAGGATGCTTAAGTGCGCCATGACGCTTTGCCAAGCGATCCATCCACCTCAGGTGGACGGCGTCGCTCGCTCTCTGCATGCGGCGGCGGCTGCTCTACTACTGCACATCTGGCGTGAACCGCCAGATGCGGATGAGCGCGTCGTCGGCCGCAGACGCGAGCAGCAGCGACTGCTTGCCGTCCGCCGTCTGCTGCACCTCGGGGCTCCAGCGCACGCAGTTGATGTCGCTCGCGTGCGCCGCGAGCTGCTCCACCGCGAGCTCGAACGGCGCCGCCTCTGCGCCGCCGCCGTCGCCGCGGCGCTCGCGGAAGATGCGGATCGCATCGTCGGCGGCGCCCGTGACGATGAAGTTGCCCTGCGTCGACCAGTCCACGCTGAAGATCGTGCGCTCGTGGAAACCCGCGAGCGTCGCGGCTTGGCTCCATTCTTTCGGACTGCATGCGCAGACAACAGCCAGTCGAGTTAGTCTGAGTCCCCATACCCACACACACAGCAGTAGCAGTACTGAGGCTGCAACATCTCTCGTACCTGCCGTCAGCGTGCACGTCCTTGCTGTTGGCGTCGCGCTGCCAGATGATGACGCTCTTGTCGTCCGAGACCGACGCGAGGCGGTCGCCTGCCGGGTCGACCGCCACCCCCCACACCGTCGAGCTGTGCCCTACGTTCCCAATACACCAGACATCCACATCAGTGAGATACCACTCCCTACCACATCCATATCCAATCACACATAAGCGGCAGCGAGCGTACCAGTCAGCGTCTCCTTGCAGTACCAGTCGTCTGTCCATCCACCGATACGAGCATCACACAGCCCTGTCAGTCCTCCATCGCGCCTCGGCTTCGTACAAACCCCAGCACACACACGTAGTCACCTTCGTTCTCAGCCCAGATGCGCACCGTGTCATCGTAGCTGACCGAGACGAGCAGGTCCTCGGTCGGGTGCCACTTGACGAACTTGACGTCCTGGGTGTGGCCGTGCAGCACCGAAATGCACTCGAAGTCCGTGTCCGGGTCGGCCTCCCAGATCCAGACGCTCTTGTCGCGGCTGCACGTGGCGATATACGCGCCAGATGGGCTCCACGCCACGCTCTTCACCTCGCTCTCGTGACCCTCGAGCGACGACACCACCTCGTACGAGTTGCCCTGCTTCTCCCAGATCACGGTCGTCGCGTCAAAGCTCACGGACGCGATGTAGCGTCCGTCCGGCGACCTATTCGAAGCGCACACGCACGCACACGCATACATGTAAGCCCACACCATGACAGACACATAGGCACGCAGTTCGCAACAGCAGGCAGCTCACCACTCGCAGGCGCGGATCGTGCGTCCCTGGGCATCTTCAAGAATCGCGACGCACTCCCATTTGGCGCTCGCGGCGTCCTTGGGCGGTGCCCAGAGCCGGATCGTCTTGTCGCCGCTGCAGGACGCCAGCAGCTTGCCGTCGGAGCGCCAGGACACGTGCCACGCGCGGTCGCGGTGGCCCTCGAGCGCGCAGAGCTGCACGAGCTGCTGCTGCTGCTGCGAGTTGCTCATGGTCGTTTGCGTGGTCGACAGTTTATGGACGATGAAAGCACGTAAAAACCCGAGCTGGTCTTTTCGGGTCCAATCGATACGCTGCTAAAAAGCAAACTGATCAGTATAACCACAAAACCCAGACGGGTGGTAAATCTCCACTCATTCGGGTTTTGAGTTGGAAACCGAGCTAGCTAAAAACAGTGCTTTTGGATTCGTAATCCTAGCGCGCCGTCAAAGCGCATACAAAACAAACTAAGCGGCATCCAGGTGGATCGACACTCGCACTTCCGACTGCACTGCATCATTCACTTACAACGCGTGTCCTCCTGCTGGTGCTGCCGGCTGAACCATCATCTTGAGCGCGCCTTTCACTGGGAGCGACACGGAAAAGTCGTACTCGGCTGTCTCTCCTGGAACCATTTCCAGGTGGAACTTGCTCAGCAGACTCGCCACCACGATCTTCACCTCCGTCATCGCGAGGTTCATGCCGAGACAGTTGCGCGGCCCTGCGTTGAACGTCGCGAACTTGTACGCCGAGACGGGGACGATCTTGCCCGTGGCAGGATCGATCCAGCGCGAAGGCTTGTACTCCTTCGCGTCAGCTCCCCAGACGCTCGTCATCCGTGCGAGCGTGTACGGCGCCACGCTGACGCTCCAGCCCGCTTTCACGAACGTGCCGTCGCTCAGCACAACGTCCTCCGTCGCTTGCTTCAAGTTGCCTGGAACAGGAGGATGCAGTCGCAGCGACTCGCGAAGCGCTGCCTCCATGTACACCAGCTGGTGCGTCTGCTCCATTGACGGCGCCTCGATCTCTCCGCCCATGAGGCTCGGGAGTTCCCGTGCCAGCTCCGCACGAACCTTCTGCTCGACTTCCGGATGCTGGCTTAGGTTGTAGAGGAACCACGTCAGCGCCTGGGACGTCGTGTCGCGACCGGCGATCAAGAAGCCCACGACGATGTCGCGCAGCAGCTCCGGATCAAACTCCTTGTCTGCGTCTTCTCCATCGTAGCTTGCGTTGTCCAGGAACAGCGACACGATGTCCTTCTTGCTCTCGCCGTCCTTGGAAGTAGTATCTATCGATCGTCGGCGATTCTCGAGCGACTGGGCGATGATGTCGAGCACCGTGTCGTGGATCACAGCGATGTTCTGCTTCAGCTCTCCCTCGATCCCCATACCGAGCCACCGCTGAGTCTTCCAGAACCACGGCGGACGCACGAACCGCTCGACGAGAATGTGCTGCGCTCGGTCGAACGCTGCAGCGAACGGGTGCTCCTCCTCAGTCTCCAGGCTCGCCAGATCGACGCCAAAGCCGATCTCCGCAAACGTCTCGATCGTGAAGCGGTTCATGAGGTTCGCACAGTCTACGGGCGTCTGCGCGTCCATGCTGCGCTGCAACACGCGGTTGAGCACCGCGACGTGCTTGTGCACGCTCTCGGTCATTGACTCGCGCAGCATGCGCTGCGAGAAGAGGTTGCTCGCGGTCTTACGCTGGTGCACCCACTTGGCTCCGTCCACTGCGAAGATTCCGTTGCCCAGCAGATCCGACATCACGCCCGTCAGGTACGGACCTTTCTCGAACACCTCGAAGTGCGTCTTGAGCACGTCTTCGAAGAGCTCCGGCGTCGCCACCACGATGATCTCGGGGCGGCCGAGCATCTTCACTTGCACCGTGCGGCCGTCGGCTTCTTCGCTCAGCCCAGCCCAGAAGTCGTGGAAGTCGCCGCCGCGCGCAAGAGCCTGCAGCGTGTTGCGCAGGAATGGCAGCGTGCCTTTCGGACGCGGCACGCGCGGCGCGTTCTTCTCGGCGTCGGAGATCGTTAGTTGTGTGTACGCGTGCGTCGCGACGCGGGAGGTGACGTAGAGCGCAGCGAGCGTCGTGCCCACGTGCGTCCAGTCGCCACTGCTGCTGCTGCTGCTGGCGAGCCACTCGGTCGACATATTGCCGGGCTCGCCCGGCTGTCTGCGACGTGTGAGAGCGTTGCTTGTGCGCTTGCTGGCAAATCGCGGAATGACAAGCGACGTTTGACATCCCAGCGGTGCGAAGGCGACTTCTGTCTTGGTGTTTGTAGCCAAAGAAGATGTGTGTGCGCCACGTTGAAGCGAAGTCGGAATTTCGAAGCCACTTCTGGCGCATCACAAACAAGTTGACGCATACAATCGCCAGGTCAAAACTGGATGCGTTGTGGCGGAAGCGACTGCTTCGGTGTATCGCCATCACGAGGACAGAAAGCGGTCTCGCTTGAAAGTGTCCACGCTCTTCTCATCGATGCCGGCGCTACCAATCGTCGTCGTCCTCATCCTCCTCGACCTCTTCTACTTTCGCCTCCTGCACTCGTTTGCTGAATGAGCTGACTGGCAGTTTCTGCTTGGCTGGACTTTGTCGGCGTGCTGCTCCAGGCTGAGGTGTCGCGTCAGCCTCGTGATCAAAGACTTCTTCGTTCTCACTCACGTCTGCTGAGGATGCCACTCGCGCGTTCGGAATCTCCACCACGACTGGCGCAGCTGCGAACCGAACGCGCATGCCTTGGTTCCCTTTATCGGTCGACTCTTCATCCTCGTCCTCATCTTCTTCGTCGATTGTCACGTGCGACGAGGACCCAAGCATCCCAGCGTCGCTCGATCTGCAGCCACATGCCCAAGTCCGCGTCAGTGCAATCCACGAAAATGCATTCAGCAATCCACTGCCAAAATCGCTGCATACCTTCTCTTGGTCGCGATCTGCCGCGACAGCAACGCTGTGAACCGGGAAGTCGGCATCGGCTGGCTCGCATCGCTGCTATCTCTATCACCATTGGAGGCTGGTCGCGTTGCACTCGAGCTCGAGCTCGAGTTGGAGTTTGGCGCGGTCGTCGACTTCCGCTTCACCAACTGGTTCCACTGCCACTTGCCGAGTCCCGAGCTGCTCTCGTCTTTCTTCTTCGCCTTCTTGCTCTTCCCTTTGGCTTTCGCCTCGGCTGCTGCTGCTGCTTCGCTCGGGTCGAGTCGCACCGGCGGGTTTCGATGCACCACTTGCCGCTGGGAGAGGTACGAGAGCTCCGTGGACGCGTGGCGGAGCGCGTCGTGCTGCAGCAGCCGCTGCTCCTCTTCTTCCTGAGCTCGGTGTGTTTCGTCATTCGCATCCTCGACCGCTACGAACGCAGTACGCTCCTTGTTGTACTCGTCGACACTTGCTCCGTAGGACGCAACCTGGCTCTTCGGCAGGAACACGCGCTGGAGATTTCGAGGGATGATGTTCAGATAGCTCTTGCGTCGCCCAACGGACGTCGCGTCTGTGGGTGTGAACACTGAGACCTTGCGCAGCAGCACGCCCGTACCGGCGCCAAGCGCAGGGCCGAGTTGCTCGACAATGTCGCGATGAAAGTAGCCCTCGATCTCTCCTGTAGGGTCCTGCAATGTTACAAACCGAAAACGACAGAGTTGCTAGCGTTAGCGAGCATAGAAGCTGCACCAGCTGGGCAGCCTCTGCTACAACAATGCGAGCAAGCGTACGTGGAAGACAGCGACGATTTCTTCTTCGACGTACTTCGTCGACTTGATCAGAAGCAGCAGCTGGAAGGACAACAGTCAATCGTTTAGCAGCAACTTTTCGTGGCGTTTCTAGCCTGCTCGACTAGCAACTGAGCACGAAGAAGCTCACCTTTGGGATCTTTGGCGACGATTGGTCGTCTTCTAGGATATAGGACAGCGTGTGCTTCAGGCTGCTCATTCGGATGCCACCTGCATACAAGGAACACAATCACAGTAGTCAAGCAAAGCAGTTCTCATGAACTCCCCCCAAACGTTGATGCGAGTGCTGAAGCACGCACCGTAGAGCTTGCCTCGCTTGGTCGCGATGCCCAGGAAGTCGCACATGTCGACCCAGGCGCCGTCGTCGAAGACCGTGGAGATCATCTCACCAGAGCCCATGGAGCCTCCGCTGATAAACTGTCCGCTGTTCTCGCCTTCCAGTCTGCACATGGGAAAAACATCATGACAAAGCATGACATGTGCGCTCGCTTGCAATTGATTGATTGATCGCTATAGAGAGAGGGAGAGAGAGAGAGAGAAAGAGAGAGAGAACCACGTACGTCGCTTGCTGGTTCTTCATCACGTCCTGCAGCGGACCGGGCACCGTGCGTACCCACTTCAGAATGCTCTGCTGCGACTCGAAGACTGCACGCAATCACAACCACTGGTGAGCCATTGCAAACAAAAGACAAGCAGAGCAGCGCGTGGAGCCACTCGCGCACCGTCGTCGCCATCATCTTTGTCGTCGCTGTGCGCATCGTCGCGCCGCCATCGCTTGGCTGTGCTGCCGACTCGTGTACGCGCAGACTTGCCCTGCTTTACAACAACCGTCGAGTCGTCATCGCCATCGTCGTCGTCCTGTGCTGCAACGCGAGGCGGCTCTCGTCCGCCGTGCAGGTCGCTCTCGTCCTCCAGCTCCTCATCGTAGTACGCATTATACGCCGCGTACACGTTGCTGGTGGCGCCGCTGTCGCCTCCGTCGCCAGTCGTGCCAGTAGCGGGCGGCAGCGGAGCGAAGTCGTCGTCGCTGTCGCTGTCGCTGTCGAAGACCATTTTCGAGCAGCAACTCGGCAACTCGAAATGCGGTCCAAATTAGTCGAATTTGAGACAGATAATATCGTCTAATCTGGCCAACTCTGCCACAAAAGTGGCTGCCCATTTTGCCTCTCGTCAAAAAGCAAAAGCGCGTCGCAAGCATCATGGTGGGCGTGAAGGAGCTGGACGAGACGCTGCTGGCGCTGCAGAAGAAGATCGCGGAGGAGGAGCGCGACTGGCGCGAGGAGCAGCGCAAGCTCTTCGAGTTCGAGGACAAGTTCCTGCGCGACACGGTGGTCGAGGGCAACATGGTGCTCGGCTGGGGCGAGTCCAAGAGCGCGCCGATCCGCTTCCGCAACGCCGCGCTGCGCAAGAAGAAGCGCGAGCGCCAGGAAGCCGCCGCGGGCGCGAACGGCGGGGGCGCTGCGCCGCCGACGCCAACACTCAGCCCCGAGGAGCAGCTTAAGGTGGATCTGCACCGCTTCGCGTCCTACTCGTCCGTGACGTCGCCCGCCGAGCCGATCATCGCGACGCTGCGCGCACGAGAGCAGCAGATGGCGGACACGAAAGCCAAGAAAACCAAGAAGTGAGCGCTGCCGTAGCCCACACGACGTGCGTACCCACATGTACTCTATCTATCCGCGCACAGCTAGCAGCAGCACTAGATGAGATTGCCAGCTCGAAAGCATCGTGAGAAATGCAGCTACGTGTATTATTCTGTAGGTCTTGTCTGTCTGTCTGTCTGTTCATGCAGGTGTGTACATGCTACTCACTACTAATGTGTGCCCGAAGCTCGTCCCCGCATCGTCATCGCCGTCGCTCATCGTCCGCTGCACTGGCTGTCTACCTTCTTTGCAAGGAGAAAGCGCAGCCAGCGTAGTCAGCAGCGCAACAGCAATGGCGACCACTCCGCGTTAGCCTCAGAGCCAATCATCTGCCCGCCACTCCACGTCCAGCTAGCTATCCCAGCGAGCGCCAGTCTCCCGCTCGGTCGACCCCTTAGCACGTGAAGAACATGAGTGCTTCG
This sequence comes from Globisporangium nagaii, assembly GCA_023335995.1. Classification (NCBI taxonomy): domain Eukaryota; phylum Oomycota; class Peronosporomycetes; order Pythiales; family Pythiaceae; genus Globisporangium; species Globisporangium nagaii. Next base: position 11,244 of record JAADWH010000398.1, read on the forward strand.
AGCCCGAGGAGCACGACGAACGAGAGCTGGGAGAACGTCCAGTAGCTGATGCCGATCCAGTAGCAGACCGAGCTGATGACCGAGAACGAGATGCACGTGACCTTGAACGTGAACGCCCAGATGAGGTAGATGCCGATGACGTTGCGCAGGATGCCGTTCGCGTTCGCCGCCGAGCCAATGTCCTCCGGCACGTCCTCCGCGAACGCCTTGAGGTAGATGCGGCGCAGCGCGAGGCGGTTCAGGTTGCGGTTCTTCGACGGGTCCGCGACGTACTCGGGGAGGAAGCGGATGAGCGCCTTGCCCGGGATCGTGATGAGGCGGCCAGGCGGCCAGAGCTCGTACGCGCCAAAGACCACGGCCGGCACCACGTTCTTCTTCGTGTCCTCGCGCAGGTAGAACGGTCCCTTCTTGAACTCTTGCAGCTGTAAAAAAGGCATCGTGAGCACAAGCACAATGGTTAGAAGACATGCGAGACAGACCATCAGCTAAATCGAAAAGAGCCCCACGTACGAGTCCATCCTTGGAGCGCGTGCCTTCTGGCGAAATGCACACCGAGTTGCCGTGCTCGTTCACGGACGTCGCCAGCTCCTTCAGGCTCTTGAGCGCCGATGAGCTGCACACATAACCCCCACAAATCTCATCAGCTCGGCTTCCAAAATGACAAAAGCGATACACGCGACGGATGCAAGCGCGACGTACCGGTTGCCGCGGTCGATCGCGACGAACTCAAAGCCCCAGCGAGACATCCAACCGAGGAACGGCACCAGGAACACGCTCTTCTTCGCAGCAAACTGCGTATCGTCCCCAGCGAACGCAGTGGCAGCCATAAACACATCAGTACGCAGCAGCAGCAAATGACAGTCCTGCGAGCAAGCATCCACTGCAGTGACGACGCCTGCGTACCTTGAACGCAACTGGCGACGACGCGTTCACGATGAAGCCGTCGAGGTTCGACGCGTGGCTGTCCAATTCGAGTGCACATCACACAGACGTTAGCTCCACGCAAACATGCGGCACATTCTAGCACTGGCAAGCACAAATGCAGCGTCATCACGCACCTGAACATGCACACGACCGAGTCCTTGAGGTTCATGAGGTTCTCCTGTCCTTCAATGCGCGTGTCGGTGCCAGCTGCAAGACACATCAGGTACGCCATGCCCCACTAGTCGCACACAGACGCACACACAGAGCAGCAGTGTCAGCTTCCCGCTTGGCGTGTGGCCATTGCCAGGAACAGATCAGCAGCATCGATAGTGGCAAACGAGACAATGCACGCACCGAGATGACGTCGATGGGCAGGTAGTTCTTCTTCCAGCCGATCGAGCGCAGGTACGGGGCGATGAAGCGCAGCGGGATCGCGAACACGAGCGCGCTGAACCAGCCGACGAGCAGCAGCGCGAACGTGGCGAAGCGTGCAATCGAGTACACTTTCTCGAGCTGCGAGTGGGTCGCCGGCAGCACGTCGAGGCGCAGTTGCTTGCGGATCTCGTCCAAGCGCGCGTTCGCCGCCTGCATCTCCGGCGCCGAGAGGTACTCCTTCTCGATGCCCTCGAGGTTCATCTGCTCCTCGAGCTCGATGCGGATGAGCTCGGCCTCGCGGTAGAGCTGGCGCTTCACCTGGTTGCGCTTGGCGAGCGACGCGTCCTTGACGAGCGCGAGCGCCGCCGGCAGCTTGAGCTCCACCTCGGCCGCGCGGGCCTCGAAGCGCACGCTCTGCAGCACATCTGCCGCGGTCGTCATTCTGTCTACCTGCTCGTGCTTGTCGTCTGCGAAGGGGAGGGGCGGGCGAATGGCGGAATGAGCGAGTGCGTCGACGCTCTCGTGTCTGCGGCTCCGGACGGGCGTTCTCTCTCTCGCTCTCGCTGGTTCTTCCCTCTCGTGATGGAGAAAACGGCCATCGCGATGATGATCGCCACTCGATCCGCACCGAGTGTGCCGCTCCCACTGGTACACCTGCGCGCCAAATTGCTTTCGTGACGCGCTGATCTGATTGGGCGAAATGCCAGATACAGCGATGCAAATGTCCGCTCGTGCCAAAACAAGGGCTTTGATCCGAGCTCTTCCGTGCAAAATCACCGCGTTTTGTCACTCTGGCTGCTCTCGCGCAAAAGCGAGGCAAAAGCGAGAAAACCGAGAAGTGATGTCGTCATCTGGAGCGTCATCCGCGTTGTTCGCAGCAGAAGACATGGCGGCCTACCGCAGCGCAAGCTTGAGCCTGCCGACGTCCTGCGCGAGCGCCTGGATTGTGGCGTCGAGCCACTGCTTCTCCGAGCGCGCGCTCATGGTGCGCAGCCCTGCCTGCTCCAGCTTCACAGCCTTCGCTTCCATCTGAAGTTTCCGAACGCGCCACCACCGCAAACAGCAACAAATGGGTTCACAGAAAGAAAGAGAAAGCTGTGACGACGCCTTCGTCTCAAGAAGAAAAAAAGTTGCAACACGAACGCCAAAACGCACTCACTCACCTGCTCTTTCTCCAGCTGCAGGTTCATGAGCTTCTGCTCGAGGTGTCGCCGCTGCGCTGCGTCCAGCTGGAACGACTGGTGGTCTGTGGCGTACGGCGCCATTGTCGCAGCATCCACCACCGGTGGGAACGACGCTGATCGAGACGATGCAGATGTCGGGTACCCGCTTGCGCTGGGAGTTTGCCGGGAGATCGGGTCAGTTCCCATACCGGTGTTGCCCACGTCCGTCCTTCGCGCCACAGCTTCATAGGCACACATCACGAGTTGCATGAGGAATCGGGGAGTGAGCTCCACATTCGACTCTTGATCTTTACCATCGCTTTGAGGAAATGCACCTTTGCTCATCGACGAGAAGCCCATCGATGCCAAGGTCAGGGGCTGGCGGCTCGCGCTGCTCCCTTGCTGGTGCTGCGATGTCTGGCTGGCTGGTCCAGCGTATTGCTGCTCGCCAAGGATCTCTGTCAAACACATTTCGTGATCCGTGATGTGGTTATAGCTGCCGATGTCAACAACGAAAGAAACCAAAAGACAAACCTCTGAGTGTCAGCGGTCGCTCTGCTGCTGCTCTCGTGCCAGAGTGGGAGCCGCCGCCTGCTTGCTGCTGGCTCAGCTCACGTCGAGCCGACAAGTCCATCGACGACGCGACGGACATAAGGCTGGTCGGCGCCGAGTTCCGGTCTCTGCTGGACTGGACATTGGCTCCCATACCCGACGGACTCGAGTAAGCGCTGTGTGGCGGATCGCTTCTGACTGGATACGCTGGAGCTGGCGGCGGCAAGTGAGAGGAAGTCGGCGCCGAGCCTGAAAAGCGCAGCTTCCGCACCTCGTCTTCGAGCTCGTGGATGCGCTTCTGCATACTCGTGATCTGCTGCGAGTCGGAAACGCTCGACGAACCAGCGCCTCGTTTCATCTTTCAGTCATCCAGCGAGTTGTAAGAAAACGGAGCGCAACCTCCTGTAGCGCACACAGTACCGAGCAGCAGGAGCACACGGACGCACCTCGTTGTCTCTCGCTTTCTGCTGCAGCTCCTCGTTCTCCTTCTGCAGCTGCTCGATCTGGCGCAGCAGGAAATCCTTCTCGGGGATCGCGATCGTCTCTTTCGAGATCGCGTTCAGCTGCTTCTGCGCTTTACCGAGATCGTATACGACCTGCAAGTAGTCTCGCTGCACGCGCTCTCTCTCGTCCACGGCTTTTTTCGCCTGCTCCTGGCACGCCTCGACGGTGTCCTGCAGAGCGAGACACTTTGTCTGCAGCTGGACTAGCTCGGCAGTCTTCTGCGCGAGCGCCTGCAAATTGTCCTCCTCGCGCTTCTCCTTCTCGATCGCCAGCGCCTGCAGATGCTGCACTTGGGCCTCGAGGCGAGCGCATTTCTCTCGCCATTTCTGCTCGTCGCCGAGAATCTGTCGGATCTACACGTCTCGAGTCAAAAACGCTACACAAGCAGCCTCCATGCAATGGAATGGGGAAGTGCTGCAGCAAACCGCTGCGCGCAATGTGGGTCATCGCAAACGAACCTGCGCGTGTTTGTCTTCCAGATCAGCCTCAAGCTGCTCGACGTGCAGCTCCTGGCGAACTTGGTTCTCTCTCAGTCCATCGGCTGCTGGCGGAATAGAAGGAGCCTCACGAGGCTCTCTACTCTGTGCGAGCATCTGACGGAGCGAGATTGGTTGGTGCTGTGGAGGTTGCAGCGTTTGAAAGCCGAGCTTGAGGTCGAGCGGGAACGCCTGTTGCTGCTGGTGATGCTGAGGGGTGTCGATGCTCTCGTCGCCATAAAAGCTGTCAGTCGCGCACTTCAAGTGTCTGAAGTCCAAGGCATCGCACCAATCGCCTGGATTCGCAGGCTGCCTGTCAATCACCTCCACCTGTCGCTGCGTCACCTGGATAGTCGGTTGCTGGTGGCGGTCGCCAAGCCGGGAGTCAGCGATGTCGCGGCATTCGTCGTCTCTTCTCCACATCGCATCTTCACGCGCGTAGCTGCTGCATCTCTCATGCGGCTCGAGCCCATTCAAATGCTGCGGGTTTCTCTGTGGCTCATCTGGTTTCTTGCTGGCAATCAATCGAGCCGACTCGTCCGCAATGCTGACCATCTCGGACGTCGACGGGAGTTCTTTCGGCATCGGCGCGCTCTCTTTCGCTCTCTCGATGCGCAGCGTGATTGTAGGACTCACACCAAACTCGCTCTCGCTGAACGATGGCGTCACTGGATGGACGGCAGATCGCCAATGCGAGTCAGCTGCTCCATTGATGCCACGAACAGCTGACGATGGAGGTGGCGCTGCTGCTGGCGCATGTCTGCTGAGCCGGAGCACATCAACGCGGCTGCGATCGATCAGCTCAGCCAGCTCGTCGCCGTCCGATGCATCTGCGCGCACAAACATCACAAGTCGCACACCTCAACACACCGCACACACTTTTGCAATCCAGAAACACAACCAACGCACCGCTGGCGGTCTCGCTGACCGCGTCAGCGTCTCTCGCTACGTGTGCGTCGCCGTCCGTGCCGAGCGTCGCGTCGAAGCTGCGCCACGAGAGCAGCTCTTCGTCGCGCGCGAACGCCTCGTGGTCCCACATGGCTGCTTCTTTCGTGTCCAAAAGTTGAAGTTGCGATCTGTTTGGACCCAAGCGCTACCCCAGATCGACAGTGTGGGGCGCTCCAGCCGAGCTCGAGGTGGTTCGCTCAAAGAGACGCCGCGTCCTTTCGAAACGGAAGCCTCGAAAAGGTACCGAGCGAGTCTCACATCTCGCGCTGCGGACAGTCCCGAGAACGCGAGCAAGCAGAGCGCGTCCGTCGCACCAGCAGAGCCGGCAGCACAGGCACATACCAGCAGCAGCAGCATGAGCGACGACGCCCTGAACGCGAGTGAGCTGCGCTCGCGATACGACCGCGGCGGCTCGGTGCGCGATTGCGACCTCAGCGCGGCGCAGCTGCGGTCGCGCTACGCCATCCCCAGCAACAGTGCGTCCCTGGGCTATGTGGATGTGGATGGTTATGGAGTGTGCTGCTGCTGTTACTCTTGGAACACTTAATGACTGAGCTGTGTGCGGTGTGAATGTCTGCAGCGTTCAAAGAGGAGAAGTCGGCGGTGAACCCGATGATGATCGTCATGATCCTGCTCGTGCTCGCAGGACTCGGCGGCGCCGCGTACCTCTTCTCCTAGATCCCAGCAAGCAGTGCCGAAAGAGCCGTTACCACCACGCGAGCTCATGAGGAGATAGCATCCCGGCAGACGGCACGAAGGCGGATCGTCGGCTTTCTGGACCACACACCCGAGCCTCCAGACGACTGAGACTGAGAGATGCATATACAAGCAGCACCTGGCCACGATTCCTCGATTAATACACGCAACATGCACACACCCTCGCGTCATTCCATGCTGCTACAATTCCCCCCATATTGATGGCTTCAGAAATGCTCGCCACCTTCGCGCGACATCCCACAACCAAACCAGCGCGTAAAACCTCGCAGCTGATAGAAGCTGCGCCAAAACCTCATCGGATGTCGCGCGAAGGTGTGCATCGCCCTTCTTTTCCCCTCCCGAGCCATTTTTCGCTCGCAATACAAACACACGCATGCGCCTGTGGTTTGGTGGAAACGATCGCTCATTATGATCGGCCGCTGCCTCTCGCCGTCTGGCTGTGCGGGCGGCCAGTGGCCATTTGATTCCTCCGTCCGCAGCGCCCCCTTCGCTTCTTCCGTCGCGCGCGCCAACACGACGCGGCGAGAGAGAGAGAGAGAGCGAGCGAGACTCGACAGGCGACTGAGCGCGCACGAGACCAAAGTGCTGACGAGAGAGAGCGGCTGCGACAAGCGACCGACTGACTGGTGTAAGTGGCGCGTGCCTTCATGTGTGTGTATAGAGAGAGCGCGTGTGGCGAGTGTGTGTGTGGCGAGGACGAGAGCGGCGTCCCGTGCGGATCTTGTGCATGTGTGTGCGTGTGTTCCTGGCGTGGCGATGGTCGCACTCACTCACTGTGTGTGCTGATGACGTTTCCAGTAAATTGCTACGAGACCCAGCAAGAGAACGCGTTTGTGAGAGCACAGGGCGACCATGAGCGCGATGAAGATGGACTTTATCTGCAAGGACTCGCCCGAGAAGGAGGCGCGCGGCGCGCCTGATGTCGCGGTCGATGCGGACGCGGGGTCGTCGCCTGTGAAGACCACGACGCCGAACGCCGCGAAGCTGAGCGCGCTCTTGAACAGCAGCCACGACTCGGACGTCGACATGGACACCGAGCCGGCGGACGAGGAGCAGGCGGTGCAGCAGCAGCGCAAGCCGTCTGGGGTGGCGACAGCGAGTCAGCGACTGAATGTCTCTGAAGCGAACAGCAAGGCGCGATCGTCGCCATCGGCGAAGCGGACAGCAGCGGTTGCTGCGGACGAAGCGCCGGCGAACTTCACGGAGGACGAGGACATTTCGTCGGAGAAGAACGGCGGCGTGAGCGACAACGAGGACTCGGAGGACGAGCAGGTCGAGTATGCAGCGTGGCAGGACGTGGATCTCAATCCGGCGGTGGATCTGGTGCGTTCTCAGCTGCGGCTTTTTGCTGCTGTAGATGTGCGTGGGAAGTACTGATCGCGCGTTGTGCTGATGGTTGTGTCGGTGTGGCTGTACTGCTACAGGTGAGCAAAGTGGTTCGCGAATCCTTGGAAGCCGGGAAGACGTACAACAAGTCGATCACTGCCAAGACCACTCAGGTACGCAATCAATCGCCTTGTGTGTCTTCCTTTGTGGTGCTGCACTACTGCCATGGAGACTGACAGTGTCCTGCTGGCTGGCGACGTGGTTGTAGCTGATCACTGGCTGCGACAGTGTGCTGCTGGAGCTGAAGAATCTGTCGGACGCGCGCGATTCGTCACGGAAGAAGCGCTCGAAGCAGGGCGGGCAGGACGCGAGCTGCGACTGCGCGATCGCGCTCGGGATGCTCCCGCTCATCAACAAAGACGCAGTCGCGACTGCGACGGCAGCAGCTACGTCGCCGCAGGAGAGCGCGAGAGATGCAGCTGCTTCTTCAGCGCCTGCTGGCAAGCAGCCAAAGGTGGACGCTATCGCAGAGGACCACACGGATCGCGTGCTGCTCAAGGTTGAAGCGTCCGTCGAGCGTCTGCGCGAGCTGGCAGAGATGATCCAGGCGACGAGCATGCAGGGCGAGGCGAATCTGATCTCCAAGGTGACGCTGCCGAGCGACACGATCAAGTCGCTGGACGCGGCGATCCAGGCAGGCGCGGCGAGCGCCACTGCTGCGGCGATCGCGCAAGAGCGCGGCCGCACGTCATCGGCGTTCGGTCGCCTGTACACGCCCGTGCAGGTGCAGAAGCTGCAGGAGTGGTACTACTCGTACCCGCGTCCGCTCACGGACGAGCTCACGCTGATGCGCACGATCCTGAACTACCGTCCGTACGCGAACCCGTTCCAGGTGAACGGGTTGACAGTGGCGCACATCCGTGACTGGTTCAAGCGCCGCCGCCACCGCGAGCGCGTGCGCTTCATCAAGCTCGCGGTTGAAGCAGGTCGCGACGCAGGCGCTGCAGAGGAAGAGATCGATTTGCGGTTAGAGCAGCGCATCGAGCACCTGCGCCGGACGGTAGACCCGAACGAGCTGGTGAAAGAGGTGGACCGTGTGCGCGCCGAGAGTCCCCTGTACGACTCGATGACTGCGGCGTTCGCCAGTTCAAACAATGTGAAAGCTTACGCGGCTGCGTCGCGCACAATGCCGTCGATCTCGGACGCGCAGGCGGCTCAGACGAGTGGCGGCGGTGGTATCAGTGGCAGTCGCTCGAAGCGGCCGAGAACTCAAGAGTCGGAGCTTGACAACGTGGTGGTCGTGAAGTCTGGCAGTCGCGTCGAAGTGGCAGCGCTGCAGAGTCGTATCCGCAGCCAGCTGTCGGCCGCGCGCACTGCCACGAGCACGAACTCGCTGCAGCAGGTGATCGACATCCTGCGGTCGATGGAGATCACGCCCGAGGTGCGCATCCAGACGGGCGTCGTCGCGGATCTGAAGAAGATTCTGAAGATCTACAAGAAGCCGACGCTGCTGCGAAAGGCGACGATCGCGTTACTGGAGCGTCTGGGCATGAATCGCCGAGCTGTGCACGACGACGAGTACGTGGAAGAAGCAGTTCAGCCGGCGGCGCCGAAGTCTGAGGAGCCGCTGAACGACTCTGCCACAGCGGAGCTTTTGCCGCCGCCGCCGCCGTCGTCGCCACCACGAGATACCGAAGATGTGGACATGCAGGCGCCACCGCCACCACCGGCGAACCCGCCGCCGCCGCCAGTGTCGAGACGAGGCAAGCGCGAGAAGGGCAAGCGGCCGATGAAGTTCTCCGTGGGTCAGGTGATGGCGCTCGAGGGCTGGTTCCAGCAGAAGTACAAGCCGTCGCAGACGGAGATGGAGGCGTTTCTACGCGAGCTGAACGCGCCGCCGCTGCGCGACGAGAAGCAGACAATCGACGTGAACATGACGCAGCTGCGCCGGTGGTTCAACAAGCGCCGCTGTCTGCGCCGCCCGCCGTTCGCGCTCATGACGCCACAGGAGGCGGCCGAGTACAGTCCTGCGAAGGGCAAGGCGTTTGCGACGGAGGGTGCGGAGGATGCTGGTGGTGATGACGACGGTGATGTGAATGACTCGGATGACGACGACTCGAATGACGACTCGAGCGACGATGATGACGATGACGACAGCAGCGACGACGACGACGACGACCAATGAAGCTCACCGCCAGTGGGCTTGCTCAGTTGAACGAATACACAGCACACGAGCAAACTGATTGGCGTGACAGACAGCAAGCGGCAGCGGCAGATATGCAGACTTGATACAGTAGATAACGAGCCAATTCGACAAAGTCAGAAGGACACGAGCGCTTCCACGCGAGTGCGTCCTCGAGCGCATCAGTTCCTTCCTCACTTGGATTCCTGTTTGTGGATGCACTGGATTGTGTGGCTCAGTGGTTCTCGATTGGCGGTTTGGGCACAGCAGCTGGGGCTTTGGCGATCTCAGGACCCGCGGCACTGGCGCTGTTGCTGGTAGTGGCGGCAACCGGCTTGCGCGGCTCGTCTCCAGCAAATGGAGCTGTGTCCTCCGCATCTGCATCGACACCAGCCACACGCTCAGCATCGTTCTCGTCGTCGGCATAGTCGGCAGGGTCCTCTGGAGGCGGAAGTCCGCTGCTGGCGTCGAACTCTGGCTGCGTGTAGTCATACGCGTCAAAGTCGTTGAGGTCGTCAGCAGCGGCGGGTTCAGCAGCAGCCTCGCTCTTGGTGGTGTTTTCGGCGAGAGGTTCGCTTCGAGGTGGTGACATTTCCTCAGACGTAGGTTCGACTGGGATTGACGCATCGACTGCTGCCTCTTCTTGTGGCTCATCGTCTCGTGCCGATGGAAGATCGTAGCCATCGTCCTGCAGAGAAGCCACGTGAGATCTCGAGCTATAGCTGCGGATGAGCACACAAGAAACAAAGAGTAAATGGGAGCTCACCTCGTAGCCTGCGTCAACCTCGACACCTAGAGCCTCGGGTTCCGCCTTCGGCTCGTGCGCACTCGGTGGAGACGCCGGGACTTGCTCGTCATCGAGCTCAGCATCCGCTGCTGTCGACTCCTGCTCGTCGGATGCCACCGCGATCTCGGCTTCTGTATCGACTTCTGCCTCTTCCTTCGCAGTGGAGTCCTCGCGAGGCTCGTCGGACGTGGAGGGTTCGTCGTTCGAGGCTGGTGGAAGTGGTGCTGTCTCCTCAGAGGCGGTGTTCACGTGTTCAGCGCTGCTGTCGACCTCGCGTTCTTCATCAGGGTGATCCTGCGCCTGCTCGCTCACTGTCACCACCAGCTCAGCATTTCGAGGCGTCTCAGGCGCGAACTCCTGATCGTACTCTTGAGTCTCATCGGGCTCTACGGCGACTTCGGCTTCCTGGCGCTTGACAGACAGCGCGTGAGCCATGGGTGGCGATTGCTCTCGCGGTTCTTGCTCTGCGGCTGCTTCGAGCTCACTCGCGTCCTCTGCGTAAACCGAGTCGTCTGTATCCTGGCCATCTGGCTCACCAGCAGCATTGACTCCTTCACCAGCTCCTTGCTCTTCTGACGACACCTCACGCTCAGCTGCTGACACTGCAAAGTCTCCAGCAGCTCCATCTCCTGTATCGTGATTGGACTCTTGCACCTCATAGGCGGCGTCAAACGCGCTTGGCTCGACAGCTTCCGCTTCGAAATCGCGGCTCTCCTCGTTCAGCAGCAGGTGCTGATCAGCTGGCGGGTTATTGTCACCTTCGCCATGCACACGGCTCGAAGGATCTGCCTCATCCACAGGCGAACTCTCTTTCTGAGGAGCGACAACGCCGAAGTGCTCGAGCGCACTCTCGATCGTCACCTCCGACGCACCAGCAGCAGCAGTTCGGCTCGACACCGACGAGCCTCCATTCGCGGCGAATCGCAGCACCCACTTGGTGAACTCGGCTTTGGAGATGCTCTGCCCCGAGCTCTTGTTGAGCTCTCGGTAGGCGCTGAGCGTCACGCTCTCGAGATCTTCGTCCGACGGCACGACGCCAACGCCAGTTAGCACGCAGAAGCCTCTCGCTGCGCAGAGAAACACGATCGTCTTGGAGCGGTGTGACAGTGTTAGACTGGCGAGTTCAGCGTAGTGGCATGCAGCACGAAGCAAGGCGTCTGTACCATCTCGTCCATGGAGATCTGCTCGGTCACGTCAAAGTCGAGCGCGTCGAAGATCACTGCACGTTCATGCATCCAACATGAGAGAGCGCCAAACTGTCAGCAAACTCGAGTGACACTTGCATGATGCGTTTGTCCATTGAGCCGTACGTCCTGCTTTCTCCAGAGCGGGCCCAGGACACGCCATGCAGACGCCGCAGATGAACGCCAGCGCATTTACACTGCCATCGCACACACAGAGACAGGCAGACAGAATCAGAGCCGATCAGAGAGTTGGCAACGGCGACACGACGCAAGGCAGCATCCTGAGAGATGCACACGCGCGCCGTACATGCCGTTCGTGCTGCCGAATGCGTTGATGATCTCTGTCGCCCACTGCTTGTCGCCAGCAAGCAGCTCGCTCAGCGCCTGTGCGTCGAGGCCAAAGTCCAGATCCTTGTCCTTGTAGTCCTGCAGCAGTCGCTTGGCGGACTTGAGCTCCCCTGCAACAGTAGCAATAGACAGAATGGCGGCGCCAAAGTCAGACCACAACGCGACTACAGTGCGACGAGGTGTGCACGTACAGGAGCTCATGCGCTGGAAGGCAGGTGCCAGCGGCAGCGGCGACGACGCGCTCGAGCCCATTCCTCCCGATGGCTCCGTTGCTCGATCTTTGGAGCCATTTTGTGTGGAGGGCGCGAAAGGTCACGAGTTCATATTTCGGCTCGAGGAGTGATGGTCCTCGTTTTTGGCTCGGAAGAGTCTATTTGAAAGGATGTGGCAGGGGTCTCCAGGTTCAGGGTCTTAGTTATGCCTCCCAAGTCGCCATCACCTCGATCTACTGAGTTGAGGTAGCCTGGGTGGTCGGCGAAGCGTCTGCGCGACAGCGGCATCCACAGGAAGTCGACGGTCGTGGCGGTCTCGTTCGGGGGCTGGAATGCCATCAGTTGGCTCAGCGGGATCGAGTACCCGCACACCAGTTACTGCAGGAGGTTCAGATGCTGGCGTTTGATAAAGCGGTCGACGTTCGGGAGGCGGAGTGTGGCTCATCCAGGGGTGACGTACAGCCAGTCAGAGGTGATCATCAGCGGAGCTTTGGTCAACTCGGTCTGCGCGCGAACGATGTAGTTGTTCAGCGCGCGATGCCAGTCTGCCACGAGCTTTGGCGGGATGCACGTGACGGCCGAGCAGTATCAGAGCTGCGACGCCATCAACGCTTGCGCGACAATGGATCGGCCTTGCAGGGTCTTCACTCTCCACTTCCAGATCGAGAACTGCGAGAAGAACTTGGTGTTGATCGTTGAGAGCCGGTCGTTGTAGAAGACGCGTTGGCCAACGGGTAGACCAAGGTAGCGCATTCGCTCATCCGGGCCGAGAACTCGCACGTCGGAATATGCGTGGCGAGTCTGGCTGCGGTTGAGCGGTAGGATTGTCGTCTTGCCGATGTTGAGCCTGGCGCCAGAGCTTGTACAGTACAGCTGGACGATGTCGAGTTGTTGCGCTGCACCGGAGAGCGAGTCGGACAGGAGCGTCGCGTCGTCCGCGAAGTACATCCCCGTCGCTGTCGGGAGTCCTGGCAGGTGGAGTCCCGCGGTCGCGTTGGCTCGGATG
>JAADWH010000399.1:0-23938 GCA_023335995.1 Globisporangium nagaii
CCCCCCCCCCCCCCCCAGTAGCTTTGTGATTAGCTCGTCGACGAGCAGCTCAATGGAGAGCTCCTCGCGTCACCAGCATCTTTCTCAATAGCAGATCCGTGTGTCGATCAATTGCTCAACTCCACCAGCAGAATCGAGTTGGCACGCATCGATGTGAGACTGAACAATTCCAAATGCTCATGCATGTGCTTTTCGCTGCTTATATTTTGCTCTCTCTCGCTCTCTCTCTCTCTCTCTCTCTCTGTGAGGACTATCACTTCCACCCGGACTTGCGCTTCTTCGCTGGCGGCGGAGACGTGAACTTGGCTAGTCTGCTCAGCCCCGACTTCTTCCCTCCTGCTGCAGTCTCCTCGCTGGAACCAGCAGCGGCAGCGGCGGCGGGCTTCTTGAGGAACGGGTTCGCAGGCGCGACGGAGCGCTCCACCACTGGCTTGCCTGCTGACACAGACGACGGCGCTGCTGCTGAGGACGAAGAGCCTGGCTTGGAGAAGAATGAGGACGAGGACGAGCTCGGTTGACGCTCAGGCTCCTCCACCTCCTCGATAGAGTCCGATTGCTGCTCCTCGTCCTGTGGCGGCTGCGGTGGGGGAGCTCGTCGACTCAGCAGTGCCTTGCTCTGCAGACTCGCGCGCAGCGGCTCTTGTGGCTGCGACGGCGGTGGTGCTTGGTACTGTGACTGTGACTGCGAGCGGAACGCAGGCTCGTCGTGCTGCTGCTGCTGCTGCTGCTGCACCTGCTGCGGCTGCTCGAATTTGACGTAGTAGAGCTGGTAGAGCTCGTTCTGCAGCTGGCGCAAACCAAAGTGGATCGCGAGCTTCTGCGCGATCTGGTGCGACTTCTCCAGGTGCAGGCACTTGGCCAGATCCAGCACGCGCGCCGGCTCGTCGTTCGAGCACGCGGTCTTCATCATGAGGATCAGCGCCTTGTCCATCTCTGCCTGCTCCTGCACGAGCTGGCCCTCCGTGTCTCCACTCTGATCGAGCGCCTCGAGTCCGAACACGCGCACGTTCTGCCACATCACGTTCGCCACCTGCTCGCCTTTCTTGGACGAGCTGCCGCCGCCCGTGGTCTTTGGGAACGACGCGTTGCGCAGCACGAAGGTCAGCGGCACGGGGCGGTGCTTGCCGCGCAGCTTCGGCGCGCGCGCTCCTTTCTCCAGCGGGAAGTAGAGCAGCGAGCCGTTCACGATGCCGAGCGTAAAGATGCCCGTGCGGTCGTCTGGCTTCTTGTTCAGCGCGTTGCCGATGCAGCCGATGGGGAACCAGTTCCAGCCGACGCTCTCCGACAGCGCCTGCACGCAGCCGAGCGAGTCCACGGCGTACAGGATCAGGCGGTCGTCAAAACCGAGCCACGAGAGCGTCGACCACTGCCGGATGTCCTCGCGCGCCTGCTCGTTCTCCTTGTGCGACGCAAACACGTCCGCCGGCGGTGGCGAGAGTGGCACGCGGCCCTTCACCAGCAGCTTCACGCGCTGCGCCGACGCGTCCACGCGGATCTGCAGCAGCTGGAACTCCAGCTTCCCAAACACGTCCTGGTACACGACCGCCAGTCGCGAGTCCTTCGCAGTCATCGTCACAATTCTACCCGGCAGTCGTAGCAGTGCATACGCGATGCCGCTCGTCGTGAAGATGCGCAGGCAATGCAGAGAGGTCGCGACGGCGCAGAACTCGGCGGCAGCGGCGACACACTCGGCGTCCTCGCCTTCCGGCAGATCCAAGTGCCACGAGCTGTTGTTCGCCCACGACTCGAACGGCCGGTAGAACACAAAGCTGCCGATCACGCCGCTGCTGCTGTTGCCGCTCGCCTCGTCTTCCCACTCCTCGCGCGCGCGCCGCGGCACGCCGAAGAACGCGCCGTGGTCGTCCAGACTCGCCATGGAGAACATGTAGTTGTCGCTGAACTTGAAGCCCCGACGCGACTTGTCCGCGAACTCGACCTTCACCAGGTTCTCACTCAGGTTCGCGCCGCGGATCGTCTCGATCTCGCCCACAGGCGTCCACGCAAGCAGGCACACGGCGCCGTCCTTGACGCTGCCAGATTGGAACGGCTCGGTGAACGTCCGGAATGGCGAGACCGCCATCGACGAGGAAGTCAGAGAACTCCTGCCGCTCTTGTGGCCGCGCACAGCGAACTCGTCGTCGCGCTTGCCAGCGGCAACGTCGCTCTCGTCTTCGTCCAACTGAGACGCTGCAGCGTTCGTCGCGGCTTGGCCGAACCCGAAACTCGCCTTGATCGCTTCGACTCTGGTCTCGTTGTCGTCTTCCTCGTCCTCGTCTTCCTCGTCGCCAGCACTTCGGTTGTCCTCGCCTGCTTCGTCGTCAATGAACGACGACGCGCTCATCTTCTTCTTCTTCTTTGTCGCCTGCGCAGCCTTCAGCTTATCTGCTGCTCCAACAGCACCACCGGAAGCTGCGATGCCAAACACCTGTGGTGGCGTTCGACCCATCGGGATCACATCTTTCACGAAACCAAACTTGCCGCCAGAGTGGTAGACCACGAGAGCGTTCTGTGACACCGCCCACTCCACCGACAACACCGCGTAGTCAACCTTGAACGACCGCACGACCTCCTTCGTTGCCACCGACCAGACGAACACCTGCTTCGCCAGTGTCGCGGCGGCGACGTACTGTCCGTTCGGCGAGAACGCCACGATGTTGATGTCCGAGCTGATGCTCTTGCCGATCGGGAGCAGCAGCTGTCCTGAGCTCTTCCAGCTCGAGCGATCGAAGAGCTCGATCACGCCCTGGTTCACTGGCACCGCCAACAATTCGCTCCTCTCGCCTCGTTGCCACGCGCAGCGGCACACCACTTCGTCGTCCTTCATGTCCTTGTACAGCACTTTGAACACCGCCTTCTCGTCAGCCTTCATTGCTTCGGAGTCGAGCTTGAACACGCGCACTGTGCCGTCTTCGCTCGACGAGCAAATGAACTCCTCTCGCGGGTCGATCGCAACGCTCTTGATGCCGTGCTCGTGGCCGTCGATCGAGATCACCTGGTCCATCGCGGACCGCAGCAGCACCTTCACTTTCGACTCCTCGTCTGCGATCGCGATGTATTTCTCCGAGCACACGACCTGGCGAATCACGACCGTGGACCGAAAGAGCAGCTTGCCCATCTGCGCGGCGCCGCTCGTGGGCATCACGTAGCTGTACAGCGCGTTCTCCTCCTCCTGCACGATGAGCAGGTGCGTTTGCTCGGGCGTCACGGCGCACGACGGCACGGGTCCGTCGCAGATCACGCTCTCGAACACGACAGTCTCGGTGTTCAGGTCGGTGAGGTACACCACGCCGTCCTCTCCGCTCGTGACGACGATGTCGTGCCCGGTGTGCGCCTCGTCCTTGAGCGCGCGCGCGGACTGGAAGAGCACCATGCCGCCCATGCCGTTGATGTTCACCGTGATCTCCTTCATCGTTTCCATGGCTGCGCTGCGGCGGCGGCGGCTCCTTTTCCTGCTGTGCGCGCGTTCTACGAGTTGCCAGCGCTCTCCACACGAGAAGTGCTCAATCGCGTCCTCTGCTTCGCCTTCGAGTTGGTATTTTGCTCCCCAAAAACAGAGCTCCTCTCGCGTGTGATTGGCCGATTATTTTTTGCGCGCGAATGGGTTGGATTGAATGATTTACTTTCGCGCCATTTCCTTTTCGTCCAATGAAAAGAGACGCGCGAAATAGCCCTCTTTGTCGTTTGTGGAGAGGGTGTCGCAAATGCAGGCTGAAAGCATACTCAGCAGTGTCGACACGGAGGTTTTTGGTTTCGTGTGGGATGCTGGCTTTGAAGCAAACATGTTTACCGATGCATCTGAGTCGACGAGTCATTGGCAGATAAAGAAACGCAGTGTGATAGGCAGAATATGTGTTTGCGTGATCAATACAAATCCAAGCTGTTTGTCTCGAAGCGATGTGGGATTGGCTGAAACTGCTGTGCTAAACCTTGAGAGTCTTGTATTATGAGCATCATGTGGCCCACATGACTCTCTCACAAACCCATGACAACACCTGTCTCTCTCTTTCTATCGCAAATTAGTATCGAAGAAGCAATCCAGACGAGCGAGCAGACAGCATGGACCGCGGCAGCAAATTCTACGAGCCGACGGGCGAGACGACCGAGTGGGAGGACATCTTGGTGAAGAAGGGCATCCTCGCGCCGAAGACTAAGGTGCAGGAGGAGGAGGAGGACGAGGAGGACGAGCAGTACGACCCGCGCGAAGATGCGACGCTCGACGAGCTCGACGAAATGGATGTACGGCCGCGTGTTCTCTCTTTCTCTGATTGTAGTGAAACAGCAGACACTCTGCGTCGCGTAGCTGCTTGCTGGCGAGTAAAGTACACATATCTAGAGGCTGACGCGTGTGTTTGGTATGCTGTTGTGTGCGTGTGGACGACAGGATGAGTACGACGACGACTCGGAGCTGCAGCGCATCAGGTGGGTTGATGCGGAAATGCTGCTGCTGCATACAGGGAACACACGAGCAGCTCAGCTAATCGCATGACGTCGTTGTGGTACTGACAGAGAGCGCCGTATTGCCGAGATGCGCGCGATGATGGAGCGCAACAAGTTCGGGGACATCCAGCCGATCGCCAAGGACGAGTGGACGCGCGAGGTGACGGACAGCAGCCAGGAGAACTGGGTCATCGCGTACCTCTGGGACGACGCCTTGGAGGAGTGCAAGCTCATGGACAACTTGCTGCGCGTGGTGGCGAAGAACCACCGCGACGTCAAGTTCGTGAGCATCCAGGCGCAGGCGTGCGTCGAGAACTGGCCGCAGCGGTGCGTGGACTTCTCCGATCAGTGCTTGCTGGCTTGTCCGCGCTCGTCGTACGATGACACTCACCCTCGCCGCTGCGTTGGCGTGACGCGATTGTATTGTAGGAACTGCCCGACGCTGTTCATGTACCACAAGACACAGCTGAAGAACCAGCTGCTGAGCATCCGCAAGCTCGGCGGGTTGGACACCAAGGTGGAAGGTACGGGAGGCGCTGGAGTGTTGCGGCTGTGCTGCAGATGCAAGAGCCCGCCAGTAGCTAACTGTGTGTTTGTTGACCCGCAGATCTGGAAGAGTACCTGGCGGAGGCGGGCGTGTTCAAGGTCGACAACTAAGATCGTCCGCTTTCATCCAAAGCCGCATTGACCCATCATGTCAGTATAGATTTCTCCATAGCATGCGCCATCGTGTTCACTTTGCAGTCTGCTGCCTGCTGTTATAGCCACGGCTCCATCTCTAAATGTCTGCAGAGCTCGCAGCATTAGTCTTGCAGCACTTTGGGCACCTTGAAGAAGTATCCCGACTTCTCCGCAGCGTTCGCGAGCACCTTGTCGGCGCAGTTGCCTTCCGTCACCAGGTCCTCACGCAGCGGCGCAACGCCTGTACACAAAACATACACGCGTGTCATCAGATGCCACCCACACAATGGGTCCAAATGCGATCGACACACTGAAGCGCACCCGAGTCAAAGTCGTCCTTGGCGTAGAGGTCGTCGATGTTCTCGTGGAGCGTCATCGCCTGGATCGTCTTCGTGCACTGGATGATCGACTCGACCTCCTTGAGCAGCGACGACAGCTTCGCGTCCTCGATGTGCAGGTGGCAGAGCTCCGCCAGCTCGCGCAGCTTTGTAGGATAGTCAACAGAGAAACACGGTTGGCAAGTGAGGATGCATGACAAAGAGGCTCACAGTTCACAGTCCGCTGCGCTACCTTTGCCTCTGTGAGCACGCTCTCCGCTTGGTCTGAGTCACCTTCGTGATGCAGCTCCTTCAGCGACCACGACGGGTTGCGCGGGATCTGCACGCCAAACAGCCGAGGCGTCGCAACACAATGAGTCAACCGCCCGAGTCTGCAAAAGTCGAGCACTCGTGTGGCGTCACGTACACTGGAGATCTCCACGAGCCCCGCAGGCAGCGCGCTGGTGCTGTAGCTGGACGCGCACACGACGCGGCTGCGGCTGAGCAGCGCTGAGCGACGGCCCGCGGTCACAGTAGCGGCGCGCAGCAGTCGGCGCGTTCCCATCGCTGAAGCGGCCATCCGATCCGAGTATTCGCCTCTCGCAATTTGTGAGTCGCACAAATGACCGCACTTAAGTGGATGACCCTCAGATTTGGCTCTGTGGAATTCATTCGACAAACAAGCACGAGCACACGAGCACCAGCGCCTCGACAGCGACAGCGATGAAGATCTCCAAGATGCTGCTGCACTACGGACTCATGTTCACGGTGCCGACGGCCGTGGCGTTCTACTACTGGGAGCCGAAGTCCGACGACGACATCCGCAAAGCTGTGGTGCGTGCTCGTGGCTGCAGATGAGATCGCGCTCTGCTTGTCCATGACGCGGCGTGCCGTGTGTATGCAGCGCACGCACGTGCTAACGACGACTGATATCGATCTGCGTGCTGCTCGTGTGTGTGTGTGTGTGTGTGGCACTGCAGGAAGCGAAGGTGAAGCCCGACGCAGAGCGGCGACGAAAGAACCAGGCGAAGTTCGCGGAGCTGCTGATGCAGAAAGACGCGATCTCGAACGAGTCGCAGCAGCAGCTCGACGACGTCACGAGCTTCGCGAAGCGAGAGTAGAGCTGAGCTCCCCTAGCGTTACCGTCCGCAACGTAGACAAGAGCACGCGCGGGTGGGAATCATCTCATGCGCATCATCGCTTTCGCCTCCTCCTTCCTAACTTAACAGCGCGCAAATGCAGTTTTCCAGAATGCTCACCACTGTGATTCTCTGACTGGCGATCGTCCTGTTGTTCTTGTGCTCGATGCTGGTGGCGGCGGTGTCGTGGAGGACTAGCAGCAGTATCTCCGCGCGCTAGTGCAGGTATCGCTGTATCCGGCTCGAGTGCGTCGCGTCCACTTCTTTGAGCGCCGTCTCGAGCTGTCGCTGGAGGTTGCGCAGGTTCTCGTAGTCCACGCGCACGCAGGACGACTGGCGCGTCGGCAGGTCGGAGCTGCTGGGCTGCAGGACCGAGTCGAGACGCAGCGTCACAATGGGCTTGGGCTTGTTGCGCATGAACCGCGACCCGATCTGTGTGTAGAAAGTGGCACTGTGAGAAGCGAGTCGATGGTGAAATGCTCGGGACGCTGCGTACCTCCAAGTCGATGCGCCAGTCCAAGCTCTGGTAGCGCGGGATGTTCGTGCCGGTGTCGCGACAGACGCTCTCTTTGATCGCGTCCCTGTGCTCCAAGTACAGCTACAGAGCACCAACGCACTACCGCATCAGCATAGACATCTGAAAGCCGTTTGAGGTGGATAGTGAGGACAAAGCGTACCGTGGTGAGCACATCAGCGCGATCAGCCGGCAAGTCCATGCCTTTCACGGACACGTTGAAGTGATACTCCGACAGGTCAGCCTGCGCAGCACACAGACGCCGTGGTGAGTAACCTGGGTGTGCTGGTATGTATACGAACGTGTGCAGAGCGTAAGTAGATAGACACCTTGGCAGCGTCCATCAAGATCTTGGCGATCGCGAGCACCGTCTCCTCCATCACTTGCGCGTCCCAGCCGCACGCCGCTGCAGCCGATACGCACACAGGCGTCAACACAACCAGCTCTATACAAGCACTACGCACACAACAACAACAACAACGCACACGCGGTGCGCGTGAGGCGCTTCTTGCTCTGCTTCTCCGCCTGGAAGAGCGCCACCGCCATCTTGCTCACGACTCCAAAGTCTGGTCAGCAGTGCACGAGACACAACACACAGGCAAGCCATGAGCGACAAGAGACAGTCGACAGCAGCACAGCACAGCCCCACTCGCACGCCACGCACGCTCCAGTGAGATCTCCTTGGCGCGCGCGATGGCGTCCAGCACGCGCTCGTCCCAGGTCATGCTGCGGCTCATGGCGGTCTTCAGATGGAGCTCGTCGACTCTTCTGAGCCGCTTTTCGAAACTGGATCCGCTGTTGTTGCTGCAGCCTGAAAATGGAGATCCGATCTTCTGCCAATCACAAGCGATATCAGCAATTGTAGCCAATAAAGTGTCTGTTCTGCAAAACATTTCAGCCAGTTAGATCACAGATCGACATTGTGACCAAGAAAACAATCCCCACACAAAAACCAACAGAGCAGACAAAGAGCAAAAGAAGATGGCGGCGAACGGCACGAGCAGCACGACGAGCGGCGGGTCGGCCCCCGGACGCAAGGACCCGATCCTGGACCTCGCGAAGTATATCGACCAGCCCGTTCGCGTCAAGTTCCACGGCGGGCGTGAGGTGCACGGCTTCCTCAAGGGCTACGACCAGCTCGTGAACCTCGTGCTGGACGACTGCATCGAGTTCCTGCGCGACGCGAGCGACGAGTACCGCCTGACGGAGGAGACGCGTAAGATCGGGCTCGTCGTGTGCAGAGGCACGTCCGTGATGCTCATCTCGCCAGTCGATGGCACCGAGGAGATCGCGAACCCGTTCCTGCAGCAGGAAGAGTAGATAGGCAGACAGACAGCAGGCAGCGCCGTGGCAGACACACAAACAGCGACAACTGACGGCGTGCGATCATGGCGAAGGCGTGATGCTTGGAGAACAGAGACGATGGCGTCGCGTATACAGCAGTATGGATAGCAACCCGCTCGACCCGCGTGCTGCGTTATCGTGTCGTCAAATAATCACAAAGCAGCGAGAGAGGAACCTCCAGCCATGAGTGCCAACGCGCAGAGTCTGCGCATCGCATCGCCTGCTGTATTGTATTCTGATCAGTCTGTACATGCAACGAACAAAATTGGCAGTCCAGACGCACGCTACTCCAGCAGCCGCACTTTGTAGACCGCGTTCCAGAGCTTGCCCGTGAGGTAGAACGCGTCGTCGTCGCCGTCGTAGGCGATGCCGTTGAGCACCGCGCCTTGGTTGTTGCCCGTCGTCTCCGCGGTTACGAGCGCACTGCAGTCGAAGACCGCGACGATCTCGCCCGTCGCAGGATCGATCTTCGCGATGAGCTTCTCGTACCAGATGTTGGCGTAGACGAAGCCGTTCGCCACCTCCAGCTCGTTCAGCTGCGCGATCGCGTGGCCGCGGAACGTCACCTCGACGCGGCGTGCTTCCTTCATGGTCCCCAGGTCCCAGAACATGAGCGTCGCCGAGCCGTCCGAGACGACGAGGTGGCTGCCGTCCGAGTCGATGCCCCAGCCTTCGCCCGTCACCGTGTCGAACTCGAACTCGCGCTGCAAAGCGAACGCCTCGCTGCCGCTTCCTGATCGAGCCTGGAAGACGAGCCCCTTGCGGTTCTTCCACGTGAGCATCACAAGCTCACTGCTGTCGCTCGTCAGCGTCACGCCCTCGCCAAAGAGCTCCTTCGGCAAGTTGTACTTGCCCAGCACCGCGCCAGTCTCGATGTCTACTTTGCGCAGCGACGACTTGCCAAACAGCCCCGTCGACTCGATGAAGAACTTGGTGTCGCCCTGCTTCACGACGAGCAGACCCTGCGTGAATGCCTCCGGGTCGTGCGGGTACTTGGCGAGCACGTGGACGCTCGGCGTCCCTGTTCGCTGCACATGCGCTGGCGACTGTGCGATCTTCGCAGCCGGCAGCAGGCGCACCGCAACGCTGTCACTGTTGCTGGTGCCACCATCACTCGCGAGCGATTGCGGGACGTCAGAGGCGGACGACATGTAGAACGCCGCGCCAGCTGCGATGCACGCGAAGAGCAGCGTCGAGAGGAAGAGGCGGAGCAGCAGCTTGGGCATCGCGTCCTGGAGATCTTGCACGACTTCGCTCTGCGTGGACGTCTCGCCTGCCTGCTTCGCTGCGTCTGGGGCTGTGCTGTGGCGGGATGCTTTGGACTTGGACTTGGTAGCAGCAGCAGCGGTGCCGCCGCCGCGTCGGTTCACCACGTCCTGCGTCATCGCTGGAGCTGCTCGTTGATGGAGAACTCGTCTCGTCCCGTGCTGACTGATAGAAAGCGCATCGTTTGGTATCGGAGCGATTGTTGATACTTTGGTATCGATCAGGCTTCGAATACTAGCCTCTTCGAAACGTGGCGCTCGATCATGAAAAAAAGCGCATTGAACCGAAAAAGCAGCAAGAAAAGAGATCGAAAGACGAGGAGGCGATGGGCGTGCTGTGGAACTTCTTCCTCACGAGCCTGCTGCTCACGAACGCCGTGTGCATCCTGCACGAGAAGCGCTTCCTCAAACCATGTACGTCTCTCTGCTGCTGCCGCCGTCGCTGGCGCGTTTACTGGTGCTCGGAGGAGCGCTGTTTGTTCTGCAGCTGGACTCGCATGCTGGAGAAGAGGAGAAGGAGGGCATCGATGTGTATCTAATCGTGTGCGTGCGTGTGTGTATGGATCATGTAGATGGCTGGCACAAGGTGGAGGCGTCCGAAGGCATGACGATCAAGAACCAGGTCGTGGGCTTCCTCGTCGCGGTGCAGTATCTGAGAGGTGCGCTCCGAATCGGATCATTTCGCTGAGAGCTGTTCATGACAACTTTACTGACTGACTGGCGTGATGTATTGCTGTATGGACACCGCAGTGCCGCTGATTATCGTGAACGCGCTGATGATCGTATTGGAGCTGATCATCGGGTAAAGCAGCGTAGATATCGTCATGCAAGCGAGAGCAAGACGCGAGAGCAAGACGCGAGAGCAAGACGCGAGAGCAAGACGCGAGACGCGAGACGCGAGACGCGAGGGAAGGGAAGGGAATGCCAACGTTTGCCAAGTACAGTTGATATTTAAAACCCATCGACTCGCATCCAGCCGCGTTGCATCGAGTTGCGTCGTGGTGGAAGGTTTGGTGGACAGAGATCCAAACGGAGACTGTCCGCACAGAACTCTTAAGCAGCGCACAGCCAGAGGTGTCCTGTGTGAACAGCTCAAGCTCAGCCCCTGCATTATGCTGTCGATAATCTCTGAGCGACACACGAAGCGAGCGCAGCTAGCATCTAGTCTCCCCGCATTTTGCTTGTCAGAATTGGCATCAGCAGTCCATCTCGAGACTCGGAAATAGTGTAGCAGCGCAGCACAATGGGACTGAAGCAACAGACATGCATGGGGAGCGCTGACTTCCACGCAAGCGGTCGCCTCTCGCGCGTTGCGTTGCGTCGCTTGCAGAAGGATATCCGATGATTGGCTCGGAGCTGCGAGCAGCGCACCTTGATGGGGCTACTGCCAGATGTGCTGTTCTCAATGTGGACAGATTCGGATTCTCAATCGTTCGAGATATTTGTCGCCGCAGCTTTTTCTTCCGAATGTCTAAAACCCCAAAAACCCGCTCTCGTTCGCTCGATTTGAGGGGCGGAAGAAGCCACACAACTCAAAGAGATCCAAAGCAGCAGCTCACAGGGCGGCGCGCGTCCCCCTCGCGGCAGCTCCCTCCCCCTCGCCCCCAGACGCGTCCGCGCTCGTCCGCGCCGCGCGCATCCGCTTCCCCTCGCCCCGGAGCATCGTCCAGCGACCGCGCTCGCCTCGATCAGCCGCGATCTGCCTGTCATTCCCCACCTCACCTCGCCGCGATGTTTGAGAAGAACCTGCAGGACCTCGTGAAGGGCATCCGCTCGGCCAAGGGCGACGTGAACGTGTACATCTCCCAGTGCATGCAGGAGATCAAGAACGAGCTGAAGAGCACGGACCAGTTCGTGAAGGCACAGGCGATCCGCAAGCTCACGTACCTGCACATGCTCGGCTACGACATGTGCTGGGCGGCGTTCCACGTCGTCGAGGTCATGAGCTACGAGCGCTTCTCGCACAAGCGCATCGGGTACACGGCGGCGTCGCAGAGCTTCACGCAGTCCACGGACGTCGTGCTGCTCTGCACGAATCTGCTCAAGAAGGAGTTCGGGAGTTTCAACGAGTACGAGGTCGGGCTCGCGATCAACGTGCTGGCGAACATCGTGACGACCGACTTGGCGCGCGACCTGCTGGGTGACGTCGTGGCGATGATGAACTCGCCCAAGTCGTACGTGCGCAAGAAGTCCACGCTCGTGCTCTACAAGATGTTCCTGCGTTACCCGCAGGGCTTGCGCCTGACGTTCGACAAGCTCAAGGAGCGCATGGAGGAGCCGGACGTCTCGGTCGTGTCCTGCGCCGTGAACGTCATCTGCGAGCTCGCGAACAAGAAGCCGAAGAACTACCTCGGGCTCGCGCCGCAGTTCTTCCGCCTGCTCACGACGTCGTCGAACAACTGGATGCTCATCAAGGTCGTGAAGCTGCTCGCGAGCCTCGTGCCGGAGGAGCCGCGTCTCGCGCGCAAGCTGCTCGACCCGCTCGCGACCGTCATCCAGAACACGCCGGCCAAGTCGCTGCTCTACGAGTGCATCAGCACGGTCACGACGGCGCTGCTGTACACGCAGAAAGCGGACGGCTCGCAACCGCGCAACGTCGCGGCGATCGTGCGTCTGTGCAACGACCACTTGCGCCGGTACATCGAAGACCCGGACCAGAACCTGCGCTACCTGGGGCTCGTGGGGCTCAGCAACCTCATGCAGTCGCACCCGTACGTGATCGCGGAGCACCAGGAGCTGATCGTCGAGTGCCTCGCCGTCGACGACATCACGATCCGCATGCGCTCGCTGGAGCTGCTCGCCGGCATGGTGAACCCGGAGAATGCGGCGCAGATCATCCGCGAGCTGATGCGCCAGACGCTGTCGGCCGACGGCGCGTACCGCCACGAGCTCATCGCGCGCATCCTGCACGTCTGCTCCGTGAACAAGTACGAGAACATCCACGACTTTGACTGGTACATCCACGTGCTCGTGCAGCTCGCGCGTGTGCCTGGGATCTCTGGTGCTGCCGTCGAAGTGCAGGCGCTGTCGTCCAGTGGCAGCAGTGGCGCGAGCGCTGCGAATGCGCCGAAGGTCGGCTCGTACGAGTTCACGCGCACGCGCTCACATGGCATCGAGGTGGCGCGCCAGCTGCTCGACATCGCCGTGCGCGTCAAGAGCGTGCGCAGTGTCATGGTTGAGAACATGATCGACCTGCTGATGGAGAAGGACGCGCTGAGCGGACCCGGCGCGTCGACGCTGAGCGAAGTGTTCTACGCCGCTGCGTGGATCTCGGGCGAGTACGTCATGGAGTACTTGGAAGATGTCGACGACGACGAAGAGGACGAGGACGACGAGGACGACGAGCGCGTGACGGAGGAAGAGAAGCTCGAGCGCATCGAAGACCTCGTGGATGAGATGCTGCAGCCGCGCACGACGTCGCTGCCGGCGCACGTGCAGACCGTGTACATCCAGACGCTGCTCAAGTTCCTCGCGGCGACGGCCGAGAAAGCCGACGACGACTCGGTCGAGAAGCTCGCCGAGATCATTGTCGAGCGCCTGCCGGCGTTCGTGCAGAGCGAGCACATCGAAGTGCAGGAGCGCGCCGTGTCGCTGCAGCAGATCCTCTTCGCGCTCGGCATCGGCATGAGCGCGCTGAGCTCCGAGGAGCGCGCGTCGCGAGCGTTCGACGGCAACGCGTCGCTGAACCCGTCGACGCGCTTGGACATCCTGAACTCGTACTTTGCTGAGCGGCTCGCCCCCGTCGGCGTCAAGGCGCAGCGCAAAGTGCCGCTCCCAGCGGGTCTGGATCTGGACGAGCCGCTGAGCTCGATTGAGGCGTCGTTCCTGGAGTCTGGTGGTGACGTGTCGGGCTTCACGAACGAAGACGACCTCGAGGTCTCGTTTGTGCAGCAGAGCTACAACAACAGCAGCAGCAACAGCGGCTACACGGTCTTTGACGACTACCCGTCGCAGTCGCAGCGCTCCGGTCCATCCAAGAAGAACGGTGGCAGTCGGCGCAAGGGCTCGTACGAGAACCGTTCAGGAAGCGAGTCGTCAGCGTCCGAGTCGGAGGACAACAAGGAGGAGATGGAGCGCCAGTACGCTTTGGAGAAGGAGCGTTTGCGGAAAGATCCATTCTACTTGTCTGGCGGCGGCAACAACGCAAACGGGCCGACGGATCACAGCGTGCGTTATGGCTCTGCTGATGCTTTGTGTGCATTTGTGGCGATGATGCTGACGACTGTGTGTTTGCATGGAACTTGGATCTTGCAGGGCTTTGCTGGCATCATGGACGCGCTGGACACGAAGAAGAAGAAGAAGAAGGGAGGCGAGAAGGTGGGCTTGCTGAGCAGCTACATAGTTGACTGGTTGATCGCTGCCGCTCCCAGCGGCGGTGGCGGCGGTGGCAGATCGTCTCCCTCCACGCTCGCTCACACTGTTGTGTCGTCGGTGTACTGAAAACCTGGGAATGTGAAAGCAGCGATCGAAAAAGTCGCGCGCGATCCTGGAAGATGAGCTCATGCCGGACGGCGCGCGCTCGAGCGACGAAGACCGCCGACGCGCCAAGAAGAAGCAGTCATCCTTCTACGACGAGGTATGGTGTCGATTGCTGTCGTGCGAGGTACTATCAGGCGTCCTAACAGTGTTTTACTTTCTGCAGGATGACGATCTGTCTGCTATCGACTTGAGCGTGCCGCTCGGCGAGAACGAGAAGATCCCGGACGAGCACCTGTTCCACCGCCAGACGAAGCAGGACGAGGTCGAGCGTAGTGACAAGAAGAGCAAGTCGAAGAAAAGCAAAAAGTCATCGAAGGACGACCGCAAGTCAAAGTCGTCCAAGTCGTCCAAGTCCAAGCACCGCCACCACCACGACGACGATGAAGATGAGGAGCTGAAGGACGACAAGAAGAAGAAGCACCACCATTCTCGCTCGAAGGAGTCGAAGGAGAATATTTATGACAATGCGAGCTCCGAAGAAGAGGAGGAGGAGGAGTCCCACCACCACCGCCAGTCGAAGAAGAAAAGCAGTCATAAGAGCTCGTCGTCTTCGAAGCGCGCGGAGGTGGCTTCTGGCAGCTCCAAGGCGGAGAAGTCGTCGTCATCGCGATCGAAGAAGGACAAGTCGTCGTCGCGCAGCAGCAAGGACAAGAACAGCAAGAAGCAGGAGCAGGACGAGCCGCTGCTGCTCTTTTAGAGCGTGCGTGTGTGTGTGTGATGCAACCGAGATCCGTGGCAGACGACTTCAGCTTCTAAGACCTCGCACTGGGATGAAAGGACAGGCTCAGCAGCGAATGACGATGAGATCGAGCGACCGAGCAGGCTGTCTGTGTTCATGGGAGCCACAGTGATAAAATGAAGCGAGTCCGTTGCCTTGCGTGCTTGTCTTCGTCAGCGCTGCACTGCGCTTGCCGTCCATACCGTCCATACCGTCCATATCGATGAGGTCATGCTGACGGATGGAATGCAACTGGGAATATTAATTACGAGACTGGATCGCTCTGCACATATGAAGAGCACACGGTGCGGTGGCTTCTTGCTTCGCGGCTCCTCTCACTCGCTTCGGCTCGTTCGTTGGTTGGTCTATCACTCGCTCTCGTCTCATCTCGTCTCATTTGCTTGGCTGGTTGGTTCACATCTCTCCTGACTTGTGTATCTATCGTCTGCAGCAGGCACGCTTTACTTCTTGGACTTGGCTTTCTTCGCGACCTTCGCCTTCTCCCGCTCATCGTCGCCCTTGCTCTTCTTGCTCTTCTTGCTGCTCTTCCCCGTCTCCGCGTCTACGACTGGCGCCTCTCGCTTACTGCTGCTGCTGCTCTTGGCGGTGACAGCGTCCACCGAGCTACTCCGGGCTTCCACGAGGGAGAACACGCGCGCGAACGGCTTGGCGAGCGAGAACTTCTTGCGGTCGCTCGAGAGCGGGAACGCATTCACGAGCTGCTGCGTTAGCAGCGCATCCTCGTTCTGCAGCTGGTACTGCTTGCCCTCGCGCGTGACGCTCGCGACGGCGGCGCCGAGCTCGGCGCTCTTGCCGACCTTGAACGACACGTTCGCCAGCGCAGACGCATCCAGCTGCATCACCAAAGGCGTCGTCATCACATACACAATACAATAAGCACAACGGACGCAACACGTGTGCACACACAGACGCAGCGCGGCAACGTACGTGCTTTGGTAGCTTGAAGAACCAGAGCTCCTTGTCCTCCGAGAGCACGGCGTCGCGCGTGATCGCCGAGCTGCCCTTCACCGGCTCGAAGCCCGACGGGATCTCGAACTCTCTGCACGCACAGACCACCAAACAGCAGCAGTCACAGTCAGCATACTGATACACCTATACGTCCGCATGCACCAGCCACAGGGTCGCTGCCGACGTACTCGTCCGACTCCTCCTCCTCGTCGTCTTCTTCCGACTGCTCTTCCTGCTCCGAGACGACCGAGCGCTCCTCCGCTTCGCTGGACGACGCAGAGGACTCCTCCGCCTTGGACTTGCTCAGGTTCAGTCGCTTCGCTGGCGCCATTGCTCTAGCTGTAGGTGTTGCTGCTGGCGGCGGTGGTCGATCAGGTGACGGACAGCGCGGCGAGCTCTTGGCAGCGCGGCGACTCTTCCTCTGCGACGCGAAGATGGCATGTTGCATTGGAGGAGCACCATTGATACCCGAGCGCGATTTCAGCCAATCACAGTAGTTCCATTTCAGCCAATCGCGGCGCAGACTGCCGCTTTTCGTTGACGAAAAGCACCTCAGGAATACTTTCTCCAAAGAGGACCCTGAATCGAGCAAAACCACGAAATGGCTCTAGCTCTGTAAACTGATCCCCTCTCAAACTCATTTGAAGGAAGCACTGTCTATTTTGGCGAGCAAGTTGAGCGGGTAAAGCTAAAGCAGTACTCTCGCAGCAAACGTGCACTGATCAAGGACAACAGCGACATGGAAGACGAACACGTCCTTGCAACAACGAACATGGCAAGCGCGGCTGGTTTCAAAATACTCCATCGTACATTCGACTGTTTATCTGGTTACTGGTACATGTTCTCTCGCTCGCGCCTCGCTTCTCGCTTCTCTGCGTCGCGCCATTCCGCTGATGGAGCACGCTGCCTCCTTTCTTTTACAATTGATCCTCTACCCCGCTGCCTGCACTGTTTAAAATATTCTGCTCTCCCTACTGTCTCGCTCTTGTGTTTCTTCGTCGTGTCTGTGTTTGTGGCTCCCGACCGCCGTGTTGTCGGGGGAAAAATGGTGTCTCGCGCTCGGCTTCTTTTTTTCGTCTCCAGCCTCCGTTGCCGCCAAAATCGCCAAACGCCGTCGCGCCAACAAGTCGCCAAGTCGCGGACGGCGCGCCGACAAATCGCGGCGGTGGAGCGGTGCTAGCTACAGCTGCTGGTGTCGACTGCTGCTGTCTGTGTCGTCGTCTTCTCTTTCTCAGATGGAGTATCCGTGTTTCGGGATGTCTTTTTGTGGGTCGTGTGCAGGCATCGAGCCGCTATCCGTTGTACTGCTGCTTCGGCTCGCTCAGTTCTGGGCGCGTGCGCAGGAAAAACTTGATGTGTGTGAGCTGTCGCCGCGGCAACAGCTTACTTCACCGAGCGCGGCTGCTGGATCGGAGCAAACATGTTCTTCTTGCCGTGGTAGTTCATCTTCTTCTTCGGCAGACGCGTCGTGTTCTGCTTCGTGTAGTCGTTGTACTTGATCGTGGTCTTCTTCATCAAGCCTTGGAGGTCCACATCCACGTCCACATCCGACGCCGAGCGCACCTCGCGCGCCTTCTGGTGCTCCTGGTACAGCTCCTGGTGCGTTTCCATGAGCTCCAGGTCGGCGAGCATCGAGTTGATCTCGTCCACCTGCTCCAGCTCGAGCAGCTCCTCGGGCGTGAGCGGGTGGAACTTGGCGTCAAAGAGCTCCTCATCGGGGATGCTCTGCTTCGAGAAGAACGAGTCCGCAATCCCAAAGCCGCTGGGCGAGTGCGCGGCGAACTCGTCGCCGTAGTATTCTTCTGCGACGGCGGCGGCGGGCGGGAACCAGCTGAACGACGGCACGAACGACGGCGCGTTCACGTTGAGCGTGGACTTGAAGGTTGGCGGCGCGGGCGACGGGGACGCGACCATTGTGACGGGACTGCTGCTGCTGTTGCTGCTGCTTGGGTGCTTGGGAGCTGCTGCTTCTTCTTGGGCGGCGCGCGGCAAATTCGAGTGTGAGGAGGTTGGAACTGGCGCGAGAGAAGAAGAGGACGAGGAAGAAAAGGCTCCAAGCCAAATGCGGAAACAAACACGCGCGGCGAACAGTAGGTTCAAGTCCGTGACGTCGCTTCTCTCTCTCTCTCTCTCCCTCCTCTTTTCGTCCAATCTCCGGCGAGAATAAAGGCTCATTTAAGTTTGGAGCGTGGCGATTCGCTGAGAGCTGTCTGCACGCACCAATCAGACAGGTTTCTCCTTCGCACAGAAAACAGCCAGGAACAGATTTTGCAGAAACTGGTTTTGCGAGCTGCGTCTCTTTCAGCAGGAAGTCGACGCGATAGAGGTACATTTGAAGGACGACTGGATACACTTTATCTCGACGACAGCGAAACGCTAGATACGCAGGAGTGTAAACCTTCCTGATCAGCTGGCGTAAAACCAACCAAACTCTGCGGCGAGAAACGGAAGTGTCCTCCGTGCTGATCACAGCCGCGAACTTCAACCTCGAGCGAGCTCAAGCGTCACAGCAACGCAAAAAACAGCGGCCAGGTTGCACGGACACATGGCGAGCTGTGCTGCGTTCTCAGTTGCCGCACAAGTGAGCTGCTTCCGTCAAGTCAGCTCGACTCGCACAGCGCAACTCACGCTGAGGCCCTGTTGATGGATTTCTGAGTGATTGCTGAACTGGATCTCTTTCGTTCGAAGAGTGCGCGCGAGCAGAATAGATCCGGAGAAAAGAATGGCTTCACTCGGTCGAAAGCGGAGCTCTCACTCTCACTCTCACTCTTTGACAGCAGCGCCACCGCACTGACCTCTCAAATAGCTGGACGGCAACTGACTCACAGCGACGAAGGATTGACAAGCGCAGCTGAACCGCTTAGGTTGCCAAGTATGAGTACACACGCGGTACTGCTTACAAGAGCTACCAGCGCTGTGTGGCTCCGCTCGAGCTGTGATGGAGCTGCGGCAACTTTTACAGTCTGGCTCGGCAATCCAGAGCATTACTGACTCTTTTTTCTCCTTCCGTGCTTCCTCAGCCACTTTAAGCCGCTTTATATATTTATCCAAGACAACGCAAAACTGGATATATTGTCCTTTCATCGTCTATTTCGACTCTAGCAGCACTGCCCCATGAGCTACAACGCATCCAGCCACCACTCCAATTGACTCGACCAAATCATCACCACCAAGATCTGCCGCCGCTCGCAACGATGGTGCGCGTCGCGATCGTGGGCTGCGCGCATGGGATGCTGGACGACATCTTCGCGACCGTGCGCTTCATCAACGAGATGGACACGGCCAATCCGGTGGAGCTACTGCTCTGCTGCGGCGACTTCGAGTGCATGCGCAACTCGAAGGATCTGGAGAACCTCGCGTGTCCGCCCAAGTACCGCGAGATGCACTCGTTCCATCAGTACTACAAGGGCGAGAAGGCGGCGCCCGTGCTCACGATCTTCATCGGCGGGAACCACGAGGCGTCCAACTACCTCTCGGAGCTGCACTACGGTGGCTGGGTCGCGCCAAACATCTTCTACCTGGGAGCCGCTGGCGTCGTGAACGTCGCGGGACTGCGCATCGGCGGGCTCTCGGGCATCTACAAGCAGCAGGACTACACGTCCGGCCGCTTCGAGAAGGAGCCGTTCGACAACAGCACGATGCGCAGCGTGTACCACGTGCGCGAGCTCGAGGTCTTCCAGCTCTCGCATCTGCAGATGCAGGACGCGACCAAAGTGAACGTCTTCCTCTCGCACGACTGGCCGCGCGGCATCGAGCAGTACGGCGACGTGCGCACGCTCATC
The DNA here is from genome assembly GCA_023335995.1 of Globisporangium nagaii. NCBI lineage: Eukaryota > Oomycota > Peronosporomycetes > Pythiales > Pythiaceae > Globisporangium > Globisporangium nagaii. The sequence continues at coordinate 19,646 of JAADWH010000399.1, forward strand.
CGGCGCAAGCCGTTCTTCCAGCAGGAGATCCAGTCCAACACGCTCGGCAGTCCCGCGGGCGAGTTCCTGCTCTTCCAGCTCAAGCCGCAGCACTGGTTCGCCGCGCACTTGCACGTCAAGTTTGCTGCGCTGGTGCGCCACGCAGCGCCGCCAGCATCGACAGACACCACGGCTGCGCCAGCAGCGTCAACTGAAGACACGAATCAGTCTACCAGTGAGGAAGCCGATGGCAGCACTGGTGCAGCGACTATTGATCAGCCGACGAGCACGACGCAGCCAGAGGAGCAAGTGACCAAGTTCCTCGCGCTGGACAAGTGTCTGCCGCGACGAGAGTTCCTGCAGGTGGTAGAGATCCCAACCGCTACGCAGTCTACCACCAGCAGTATCGATGCTGCGGCTGGTGTCACTGAGGATCGCGAAGGCACAGCTGAGCCTGCAAGCCCAGCGAGAACGAGGCAGCCGCCAAAGATCCTGTTTGACTTTGAATGGCTCGCGGTGCTGCGCGCGACGCACCACTTGGCGTCTGCGAGCAAGTACGCGCCGCGCGTGCCCCAGGAGGAGATGCGCATCGAGGCGCGCGACATTGAGTGGGTGCGTCAGCGCCACCGCGAGTTCGTCGCGGAGAAAGGGCTGGAGAGCAAGGTCGAGGGCGAGTGGATCTCGGATTTCGTCAAGACAGCGCCGGCGTTCGGCGACGAAGAGCGCGCGTGGGACGGCCGCTCGTTCAGTGGGAACCCGCAGACGGATCTGCTGCTCGAGCTGCTGAAGCTGCCGCATGTGGTCACGTCGCCGTACGTTGGCGCAGGAGGCGACGGCGGAGCGGCGGTTGCTGCGGTGGAAGACCCAAACGCAATCGACCTCGATGATGATCTAGAGGAGGACGAGGACGATGCAGCAGCAGAAGATGCCACTATGGAGGACGCGAACGCGGTGGAGGCGGTGCCAGCGGCAGTCGCAGCACAAGCGGACGACCCGAACGAGCTCGACATTGATCTCTAGGTTAGGTTGAGCATATAGACTCGTCGTGAATGCCATGATCTGTTGCGCTAATAATCTACACGCTTCCACCTGCTGTTTTCGTACTTGACAACCGCGAGTTCGCCGACGGAGGATGCTCGCACAGATAGTCGGTCGTGTGCATCTCTCGCTACCTGTCGCAGCGGAGCAACGAGCAAGCCTTCGTTCGCAGCAGCCTAGTTTATTGCGTCAGCGCTGATCTCATCGCGTCTTCAGTGCCGTGAGTGCAGAAGCCGTGGTTGTGCCAGTGTCCCAGGACGAACCGGACAACCGCGATGTGGCCACTCTCGGCAGCCGCACGCATCAAGCTGGAGCAGCTGAACCTGATGTCCTCGCTATCGTAGCAGAACTTGACGAGGTCCAGCTGTCCTTTGCCAGCAGCACCAAGCGCGGCGCTGCTGGAGAGCTCGTAGCGCCGGCGCAAGAGCTAGTCAACGACCTCGACGGCGCCTCGCCCGCCGAGCGCGAGCTGCTCGTTGTTGCTGAGGCTGCAGGCGGTGGCGCCATGTGGGAAGCTGCCGATACCGTTGATCCACTCGAGCAGCTCCAAGTCCTTTGTGTGCGCGACGGCAAAGCCCATGATCCCATGAATCGCCTAGCGAAGCCTCACACCGAACACTTTGGTCGCTAAGAGCACCTGCAGCGCCTCGAGCGTGCGCCTGTCGCCAGCGCAAATCGCATCCTGCCACAGCGCGACCTCTCGGGGAGCTACATCGTAGTGCTTGTCCTTGAAGGCTTTGCTTGTGAACACGAGCTGCTGCTTGATCTGGTAGACAAATGGGGGACGCTCGATGAGAACTGCGCGATCGAGACGAAGAGGCTGCGGTTCGCGAGCACTTGGAGCGCCGCGTCGTCAGCTGCCACGGAGACGCATGACATGTGAATCGGCTTTGCGTCCAAGCAGGCGAATTGGCGAATGGCGCATGAGATGGATGTGCGCGCAGGGTTCAAATCATTTCCGCTGGATTTTGTTGGTATGGCCATCATCAAGTGTCCACACCTTGACATCGATGATGCAGGTCGAGAGCGCGTACTTGGAGCGCGACGAGGCGGTTGATGCAGCTGCTTGCGATTCATGAAGACAGGGGACGTGAGCTGTGGAATTAGCGTGAGGCAGTGCAGAGTTGTGCACTGCTGCCAGGAGTCATGCGAGCTGTGGCTTGATCGTTTGTGGCGATCCTGCATCCGACTTCGAAAGCAGGCGGAACACTGAAACGTGGACATGGCTGTGAGTGCTGGTCATGAGATCTTGTCGAGTGAACGAGCGAGCGGCTCTGTTTGAGTTCCGAGACTCGAGCCGTGAGCCATTCGCAAATCAACCCACTGCAGCAGCAGCAAGCCACAACAACAGCTCGCGCACGTAGCATGAGCGGCAACGACGCGGCGCTCCAGGTGCTCGCGAACCCGACGCTCCTGTCCTCCATCGCACAGTTCTCCTCCGGCGTGCCCTACTTTGTCTACCAAGTCAAGCGAAGGCTTGTGTGCGCTCGCATGCGCGTGTGGGTGGACGACTTCGTGTCGCCCCGCGACGTCGCGCTGTGGCAGGATGCGATCTGCGCTGGCGACAGGCGCACGCTCGAGGCGCTGCAGGTGCTCTCCGAGACGAAAGTGCTCGGCAAGAGGCTCCGCAAGACGATCAGCGGGATTGTGGGCTTTGCGCTCACGCACTCGAAGAACCTGGCGCTGCTCGAGTGGATCGGCGACTCCGGCAAGTTTTTCGATGAGAGCCTCCATAGACTAAAAAAAAGCGAAGCGCACGCACTCGGTGCCGCAGGCGACGTCGAGGTCGTCAAGTGGATCATGAGCCGGCAGTGTCATCTGTCCGAGGCAACTGCGATTGGCGCAGCGAGCAGCGGCCACCTGGATCTCATCAAGACAATCTACGACAGCAACATCATCTTTTCTTCGGAGGCACTACTGCAGGAAGCAGCTGGAAACGGACACCTCGCGGTTGTGAGATTCATCCACGAGTTCCGCTCGTCCTCGTTCACGAAGCAGGCGATGGACCAAGCGGCGGGAAACGGGCATTTGGACGTCGTGAGATACTTTCACGAGGTCACCACCATGCCCAAACCCACGAGCAGCACCGCTGCGATGGACACGGCCGCGTCGAATGGACATCTCGAGATCGTCCAGTTCCTGCACCACAACCGAGACGAAGGCTGCACAGCGCGAGCGATCGATGACGCGGTGCTCCACGACCACCTCGAGATCGTCAAATTTCTGCTGGCGAACCGGCAGGAGGGATTCTCGAGCGAGGCGTTGGTGAGCGCCGTGAAGAACCAGCAGCTCGAGACGCTCAAGCTCCTGTGCGAGACCCGCCGCGGAGTGAGCACTGCGGATGCGATGTGTCTCGCAGCCGAGCTCGGGCTCCTCGAATACGTCAAGTACTTGCACGAAGTCAGCCCAAGCAAACCTCGCGGCGCTGACGGCGAGAGCGAGGCAGACAAGGAGAAAAAGGAGGAGGAGAAAGAGGAGGAGGAGGAGGAGGAAGCGAGCAGCGACGACAGCAGCGACGACAGCAGCGACGACAACAGTGATGATGACAGGGATGGCAGGGATGATGACAGCGACGAGGAGGATGGCGATGAAAAAGCACCGATGCACCGCGCTGCGATCGCGAACCGTCTCCACGTTGTCAAGTATCTGCACAAGCACCGCCCCGAGGAAGGTTGCAGCATCGACACGCTTTTCGAGTGCGAGAAGCGGAAACTGCATCGCATCGTCGCGTTCCTGTGTCTGCGGCGGCCGATGTCGAAGCCGAAGAAAGCGATCGCACGAGCGAAAGCCGAAGGCAGAGACGTGCTGGCGGCCAAGCTGGAGTTCGGAGCGAGCACGTCGACGAAGAGGTTCACATACAGATAGGATTGCGCTTCACATCTCGCTGTACACAACGCGTCAAGAGTGTGTACTCGTGAGTGCGTTCTCGTGTTTACTGTCTTTGAGACGCTGCAAACGCTGCTACGAGGAGAGTTTATCTGTACACGAACGTCGTCTTGCCTGCTGTCAAGCCATACCTCAGCTTCGCCGCGAGCAGCAGGCGACCTTCTTTCTTCGCTCTCGCGATGACTTTCTCCGGACTCGCCATCGGACGATGCATGCTCAGATACTGCAGGATGCACGGCAACCCGCGCCTGTCGCACTCGACGAGCGTGTCGACTTTGCAGCCCTCGCTTCGGTTCTCGTGCAGGAACTTGACAACGCGCAGGTGGTTGTTGATCGCGGCGTTGTGCATCGTTTTGGCGCTGAAGCGGAAGTGGTCGTGCTCGTGGAAGA
>JAADWH010000400.1:0-23925 GCA_023335995.1 Globisporangium nagaii
ATGCACCACACGCGTTGCTGCTGCTGCAGTCTTGTTCTGTGCGGCTCAAAGAGGCTATGCGTAGTCGAGAAGCAGACTCGGCGTGGCTGACTGAGCAGCTAGCGCGCCTTGGGGAAGCTCCCAGCGCCTTCTGGAACGCGAGCAACTTCTCTGCTGCTTCGACTTCGCCCGTTTGTCCGGAAACGAGTAAATGGGCGGCTGGCTTATCAGATCGTTTGACTTTTCGGAGGAGGATTTCGGTTACAAGAGTCATTTTGCCACTTTTTGAGCAGCATTTACAATTTTGAGCTGCAGATGCAGCAACGATGGATCTGATCGAAGCGATGGAAGAGATGGAGCGCGCGACGCCGGCTCGAGCTCAGCGCCGCCCAGCAGCAGGATCTGCGTGGCCACAAGCAGCAGCAGCAGCTTGCAGCGTTCTGGATCCTGCATCAGCGTCATGGGACTTCGTGCTGCAGCAGACCGCGTTCGTGCAGACGCGCCTGCGAGCGCTCTGGAGAGCCAAGCACCGCGCCGCCGACCAGAGCGACTCTGATGCTCTGAGCAACGGCAGCGCTGTGCACGTGCCGTTTAGCTGGGTGCTCTCCAAGGTATACGGCACTGCGCTATCGAGAACACGTGCTAGCGCTCAGCGTGCTGATCTCAGTTTGTGTGTGATTGTGGTTGGGACGCATCAGCTCGTGCGTCTGATCGAAGAATACCCCGACGGCGTCACCGAGGCGATCGTCGTGACGGAGCTCATGGCGCTCCTGCAGCGCAAGGTCTACGCCAGCCCAGCTTTGACTGCGAATGGCAGCGGCAAGCAAGTGCGCGGCGTGGAGGACATGTCGCGCGTGCTCGCGGAGCTCGAAGAGCAGGACGACGCGATCGCGGCGCGTCTCGTGAGCTACGACGGCCACAAGCTAAGCGTCCAGGCGGAGAAGAGCGACGACGTCCGATTGGACATGTGCGAGCTCCTGTAGGCTCTACTGCAGCGATGCATTGGATGGCTGCGATTCTAACAGACGATCGATGCTGCAGGTACCTCCACCAGCGCTTCCGCGCGTGCTCCGGGTTTCTGAGTTCCCAGTCGCAGTTCCAGCCCAACAGGTATGGTGCAATAGCTGCTCGCACCGATATTTGGCTGTGATGCATCGCTGTGTCTGACGCGCAATACCTTACCCACGACAGTGCAGAGGTGTTCCCGTTTCAGCGAGGACGGACGCTCGTGTTCACGAACGCGAAGCTCATGGAGCGCAGAGACGTCGGCGCAGCAGCAGCAGCAGCAGCAACAACATCGCCCGAGAGCGCCTCGTTCTGTTTGCTGCCGACACAGTACCTCGCGCTGCGCCTCGATGCAGCAGGCAATGCGCTGGACAGTGTGTTTGTGAAGCAGTCGATCGGACTCGGTCGGCTCGACCAGTTCGTCGCGATGCAGGACCCAGCAATCCTCCAGCAGCTCGTGGTGAAAGTCAAGGTGTGGGTGCGTGTGATACCGTGAGCTAAAGCGCAGCCCATCTGTACTCACTGTGTGAACGACTCGATGCATCTAGGTTCTCGACATTGGAGCTGTTCGTCCGAGCCAAACACCTCTCCACATCCATCGACAGGTTATCTTCCTCGGAGACGCAGACAGCCAAGGCCACTCGAGCGCTCAGTTGTCATTGAGCAGCACGCAGCGGCTCGCACAGGTGTCCCACGTGATGATCCTGTGGGACGAGCAAGTCGCGCTCAGCCGTCTCTTCCAGATCGGCGACGAGCTCTCAATCTTCCAGCCGTACATCCACGTGTGCGACGCGCAGGACACTGAGATCCTGCGCATCTTCAGCGAGTATTCGTCGCAGCAGCGGTGCGCGTTCTACTTGGAGTACGGCAGCGCCACGGTGTTCTTCGTGACGCCTCAGCAAGCGGCGTCACCGAATGGTATCGGAAACAACATGAGCAGCGGCAGTAGCAACACCAGTGAGGCTGCAGTGCGTGATCGCGAGCTGCTCACGTTTGTCGAGAGCGAGCAGCCGCCGCTGCGGTACGAGGATATCAAGGGCGAGTGGCTCAATTTCTCGCTCTACGGCCACGTGATGAGCATCCGCGTCTCGCACGGCATCCCGCTCATGGCCGCGTACTTCTACTCGTACTACGACCCGAAGACGAACGGGACCTACCAGGACACGCGCACAAGCGGACAAGCGCCAACACTCGACCGCGCGATCGTCTCCAAGTTCTACCTCGTCGTGCTGCTGCAGATCTACAACGCGGTCTCCAAGCAGACGCTCGCAGTCGAAGTCACGGGCGAGAATGCGCTCAAGGCGCTGCGCTTGCGACCTGGACAGACAGTGCTTCTCGACGGACTCGTCGCCGTGGACACGCGGTCGCCGGCGATCCAGAAAGCGCGCGAGCACGGCGTGCACTCGACATCCATGCCTCAAGCTGCTGAAGCCACGTTTGCGTTCCAAAGTGCAGCCTATGCAGCTCGCAGTAGCACAGCGCAGCCAGCATGTTCGATCGTGGCCCTCTGCTCGGACTGGGAGAGCATCTTCGGCAAGCAGTCGATGTTCAACGAGAACGCCCGCCTGGCGCTCGTGAACTCGACCCCAGGGCTGCTCAAGACCAGTCTGGGGCAAGAATCAAAGCTCATGGCGTCGTATGTGAGGACTCGCTCCAGTGGTATCCACTCCGAGACTCTGTCTTCACAGATCGGGATGCTCGTGGGACAGTTCTGCATCACTTTCGTCGGGTGGCTCGTCCCTGAAGACGAGAGCCCGCAGATGCCTTCGTACGTGATCGACGCGAGCTGCCGAAAAGGATTCTCGACGATGTGCGCGCACAAGGCGTGTCTGCGGCGTCTCGAGTTGGCGCCGACGCCGAACTCCCAGGCGCACGAGAAGAGCGACGCATACATCCCGCGGTGGAAGTGCAGTTTCTGCCAAGAGATCTTCAGCGGCATGGACGACACGAGCCAAACGTTCTGCTCGCTCGTCGTGTGTCTAGACGATGGCTCATTGCGGCAGCCTCTGCACGCGATCTGTCATGGCGAGACGATCGAGTCGCTCCTGGGCGTACCTGCTCAGGACTTTGCGCAGCTGAGCCTCCAGGACAAGTTTCGCATTCTGCAGCAGACGATCGGGAAGGACTACCAGGTGCTGCTCTCTCGCTGCGAGCGCCTCCGAGTGGCGGCGATCACTCCGCAGGACTTGCAGCTCCAGCAGGTTACGCCAACGAAGCAGAGGCTATTCAGTCCGTCGCCGATGCGAAAGCGAGGAAATGCAGCAGGAGCAGCGATGATGAGCGTGGATCTCCGAGTCGATCTCGTTGAGCCAGTGGACGCGTTCGCGTCGTCGCACCAGCTCTTGCAGACGCTCGCTCGCAAGTAGGATGTCGCTGCTTTTCGCACCTTGTGGCTCCGATCTGCTGATAGCTTTTGCAGCTCTTCGGAATGTGCCTCATCCGATTGCAGGTGCGCTCTTGGCTCGCCAAGTATCTACCTACCTCTGAAGAAGTCCTCCGAAGCATCCGATGTCTCTATTGGTCCATAATCCATTTGAGCAAACCAATGGCGAGCTCCTCCGATTAATGGAAATTATAGTATCGTCGATTGTATGATTTTGGAATCGTGTGTCCAAGGAACCTGTCGAATTCTGAGAACGTCTCAGCAGGATCGGAGTCCGCATTTTGCAAGACAGAGAGCTAAGCAGAGCAGAGCGCGACGAGGCTCGATCGACGTGCCTCCTCCGCGACGCTACCCAGCAACGACAACAGCAACAACCGCCACCGCTATGCTGCGACGCATTTGCCACCACTTGCGCCTCTGCGTGCCGTCGACGAGTCCGCGCGCGTCCGTAGCTGCGACGTCTGGCTTTGCCGGTGCGACCGCCGCAAAAGTGGCTGGCGCTGGCGACCAGGAGCCCGAGCCGCTGAGCCTGGACGCGAACCAGGACGTCGCGACGTTCGCGGCTGGCTGCTTCTGGGGCGTCGAGCTCGCGTTCCAGCGCGTGCACGGCGTGGTGGATACCAAGGTCGGATACACGCAGGGCAGCGTGGCGCACCCGACGTACAAACAGATCTGCTCGGGCAAGACCGGTCACGCCGAGGCGATCCGCGTGGTCTTCGACACGAGCCAGGTGACGTATCCGCAGCTACTGGACACGTTCTGGGACATCCACGACCCGACGACGCTGAACCGCCAGAAGAACGACTACGGCACGCAGTACCGCTCGGGCGTCTACTTCCACAGCGACGCACAGCGGCAGGCGGCCATGGCGTCCCGAGCCGAGCGCCAGAAGCTGCTGAAGAAGCCGATCGTGACTGAGGTGCTCGCAGCGAAGCGCTTCTGGCTCGCCGAGGGGTACCACCAGCGCTACTTGGAGAAAGGCGGACAGTGCGCAGACAAAGGCTGCGATACGATGATCCGGTGCTACGGCTGAGGCGGCCGCTGCAGTGCAGCGCAACGTAGTGCAGGGTAGTGGAAGTCCTGTGGGCATGCGATACGAGCTCACGTCAGCCATCGCTCTTGCGCGCGCGTGATGCAAGCAGGAGGAGCTCTGCGGCTGCTTGGAGTGAGAGATCACACTGCAGAAGGCGACATGCGCTTGAAGATTTGTTTGAGGCGATTCCCCCTTTATTAGCTCATCGTAATGGACATACTGGACAGTGTGAGAATGCGTCCATTTCGTCGTTGATGCATCTCGACACGTCTGAAAAGACCGAATCGCACATTTCAATGCATTTGGTCTGTTTCTGTGCATTGTCGACATCTATCACATACAAAAATCAAGTGTGAAATGGACGGGTTCGTTCTGCTCACGGCAGCATCTCTCATCTCAGTGCATTCATCGCACAACCAGCTCATACAAACACCGAGTGCAAACGTACTGACGCTCTCGTCTCTTGTGCAGCCATTGAAAGCGAGCCAATCACCAGAAAACACCAACACCAGCGATGGCGCAGAAGCTCGAGGTGCTCAAGCCGCGCAATGGCGCCGCGTCCGTGGTGCCGCCTCGCGTGCTCTCGGACGCGTCCATGTCGCTCTCGTTCAAGATCCCAGCCAGCTACACGCGTCCAGCGCCGTGCGCGCCGGTCGTGCTGCGCTCTCGCGCCGCAACCGAAGAAGAGGACGACGAGCTGCGCCACGAGCAGCAGCTCAGCGTAGCGAGTAACACGAGCAGCCCCAAGAGCAAGCAGCCGCGCGACGCCTGGAGCGATGAGGACGACGATGAGGACGGCAGTGAGAGCGCCGCGATGTCGTGGGAAGATCGCGACTTCAGCGCGCAGGTGGCGTCCGCACAAGGTGTGACGCAACCGAGCGACGAGGACGCCAACGAAGAAGGCGACCAGACGAGCGCGGCAATGGCGGCGCTGGAGATCGGCGGGTGGGAGGAACAGGACGCGCCGGACCTGCCGGACGACTTCCCGCTGCTGCTCGTGAACCTCACGCGGCTGCAGCGCGAGCATTTCCCGCAGGAGCGCGCGGCTGGCGCCGAGGTGGCTGTCTTCACAGACGAGGAGATGCGCCAGGTGTTTGAGCTCGTGAAGGACACGCTGCACCGCCACTTCACGCAGATGGTCGAGGTGCTTTTCGAGCAGAGTGCGTTTGCTGCTGTATGCTGTCCATCCATCGATGCATCTGCCTACCTGTCTGTCTGTTGAGAGCTCACCGCGCACGCCTCTCTGATTGTGCTGGTGTACAGAATCGTGCTTCCACTGCACGTACGGCACGTCGCGTGCGATGCTGAGCAACCTGCACGCCGCGTACCCCGAGGACGTGTTCGGGCTCATCGACTACCCGGCGGAGATCCAGGGTATCGAGCTGAGCGAGTTTCTGCTCGTGCTCTCGCGGCCGTCGCGCTGGAAGAGCGTCGACTACCTCAAGGACTGTCTGCGGCGCTGCTCGCGCGACCTCAAGTGGAAACTCGACGTCGCGGTCGAGCTCGAGGTGCTCGCGGACAAGGAGTACGAGGTGTACACGACCGAGCAGGAGCGGCTGGGGACAGAGATCGATGAGGTACATGCAGTCCGTCGACTTGCTGGCATTGACTTTTGCAACCCGCATGCTGACTCTGCATATTGCTGCGATCGCTCCTGTCCACCCACTGTGCCCACTTCTAGCTCACACGACTGCGAGACTCGTTCAAGGCGAAACTACAGAAGCTCGCTGTGAAAGAAGGCGACAGCAGCAGCGCGAAGAAAGTGAGCGGGCAGCAGTACTTGCTGCTGCGCAAGCTCGAGGACATCGAGACGCGGCTCGTGTCGCTGCTGGACACGTATCTACAGGAGCCGGAGCTAGAAGAGAGCGAGTGCGACGGCATGTTCGACACGAGTGGCGAGCAGGGACTCGCGAAGGGCATGAACGTGCTCGACATGGTCGTCGCGATGATCTTCAGCCGCCTGCCGCGCGACTTTCGCCACCAGCTGACGAGCGAGGAGCACTTTGAGATGCTCTTCGACCACCACATCCACATCCGGCGACTCTGGAAGAAAGACTTTGGTCGTCTGCCGCCGAGGACGAACGCTGCTGCGCTGTATGCTGCCGACTCGGATGCTGAAGACAATGCTGATGGTGCGGAAGAAATGATGCGTGAAGGTCACGAGGGTTCCCATCGCGATGATGGCCACGACGACGAAGAAGAAGAACAAGAAGCGTTTGAGAGCTACGAGCGCGTGGATATGTCGCCAGTCCAACCTGCCAGGAGCCTCCACGAGGTGGCGTCGTCATCGGATAGCTGGGAGTCGGTGCACGCGGACGAGATCCGCCAGGATCTGAACGATTCTGGCGAGGATGGCGAGGATGAAGGCGCCAAGAGCGACGGCTACGGCGCAGACTATGACAGCAACGAGAGTGACGACGATCTCCCACTAGCTGCAGCAACAGCAGCAGTACCTTCTGAAACAGCAGCAGCGACAAAGGCCAAGTCACCTCGGAGAGTCCGCGTTCGCAAGCCCAAGGCACTGCTGTTCTCTGATGAAGAAAAGGACGCAAAGGACGAGAGTGTGAAGAAAGAGAAGAGAGCTAAATCGTCGTCCAAGAAGAGCAAGAGCGAGAAGAGAGAGCGCAAGGAGAAGAAGAAGGCAAAGGCGAAGCGGAAAGAGGACGAGAAGCCGTTCCAGCCCTTCGCCTGCACTGGCGCGCTGAGTTTCCTGCGGATCGCAAAGGAGAACGAGATGTTTTGAACCCGCAGCAGCAGCAGCTTTCTATCTCAATAAATACCTTTGTTTGCTGTATCCGGATTTCTCCTCCTCGCTCGTCCTTATCCGAGAGTCTGTCAAAAAGTCATAGTCTCTTTGTTGCTGCAGACAAGCAAGCAAGGCAGACTCAACCCGCTCACTCACTGTACGAAGAAGACGGGCTCAGTCCAAGTCCGAGTCATCGTCGTCGTCGTCGTCGTCCAAGTCCTCGAGCAGATCCATTTCGTGGCGCGGGATCTCGTATCGCTGCCCGCCTCGAGTCTTCACCTGAGACCACTGCGGCGCCGTCTCGTGCGTGTAGCCGTAGTCAAAGAAGAGCTCTTCGCCCACCTGGATGTCCTCGCGCGCGTACAGCGCGATGCGGTGCTCGCCGTTCACGAGCAGGATCTTCGCCTCGCAGTTGGACGACTCGAGCGCCTTGTGGTTCGCAAACTTGCTCTTGTTGCCCTTGCGCGTCGCGTCGACGACTTCGTCGCTGTTCACGTCGAAGAGGAACGAGATCGCCATCACGTCATAGATGTTCCCGCGGCGCTCGGCTTCGTCGTCTGAGATCAGCGCGCCAGTGTACTCGTAGAGGAACTCGCCCTTACGGATCGGCTCGAGCGCGAACGCACCCCACCCGTGTGTCGTCGAGAACGAAATGCCCATCTTGCGCTGCGCGCCACGAAGCAGGTTCGCGTTGCAGCAGATGCCCAGGTCGTAGTTCAGTCGCCGCTCCGGGCTCTCGCCGATCACGAGCACTGCTGCGTCGCTCGCGCCGCACGAAAAGCAGTAGTCCGGGTCGCACTCTCGTCCAGCTCCGTAGCACGGACACGTCTTCGTGCGGCAGTTGCCGATGCTGCACTTGCAGCCCTGGAATCGGTTCGGACAGTCTCGCGGACACGCGCAGGCTCTGTCGCAGTTGTGCCCGCGCTTCATGCACTCGCAGCCGTCGCAGATACCCTCGTGGTTGCACGGCTGGTAGCTGTGCTTGTTCCCCTTGTCCGTGTTTCGCTGCGCGCGCGTGCGCTTCAGTAGCTCGCGGTTGCCCGAGAATGAGTAGCCGTTGCTGCGACGATCGTTCTTCTGGCGCCGACGGTTCGACATGTCGGACGATGACGACCGGTTCCTCGACCACTCCTGGCTGTCGTCATCCTCCTCGCCGTCGTTTGAAAGGCGTGCTTTCTGCTCGAGCGCGAGGAAGTGCGAGACTTGCAAGCACGTGCAGCTTGGACTCCTGAGCATCGCGGAGATGAGACACGAGTTGTCGCCCAGCGTCGACGACAGTTTGCGGATCAGCAGCACTTCTGCGTCGTTGAACGAGTGGGAGTCAGGCAGGGTGCTTGCGACGACCACTGCTTCGGTGCTTCCGCTCTCAGAAGGCTCAGTCGACTCAGGTGAAGCATCAGAAGCTGCTGCTGCTGCTGCTGCTGCGTCCTCGGGCTGCCTCTGGTGTCGCTTCCAGCACGCTGCGCTGCACGAGTCCTCTTTCGACAAGAGCGACTGCACCGCACTCATCACGGTGTCCAGATATGAGTCGTCCAGGTACTCGGAGTCGTCCACTCCGCGCGTGAGCTGTTTGAGCTGCCGCGCCTCAGTTCGTCGCTGCCGCCGACGCTCTTTCTCCTGCATCGCCTCTTGAACTTTCAGACTCGCGCTCGCAAGTGTAGAGATTCGCGTCTGCGACCGCCTCGAGCGACGCCGGACAGCAGACTCGTCGTCGGATGCGCTCGCCGACGCGGTCGGGTTCTTGTCGTTTTCCACGCTCTCGTCGTCGGATGAGCTGTCGTCCAGCATGACAACGTCCGTTGACACTGCGCCAGATTCCCCGCCGCCACTAGCAGCGCCGGTCGTGTCGTCCGCGGTTTCACCGCTGCTGCTGTTTACGTCAATGACTCGGGGCTGTTGAGGCAGAGCGAGACCCGCCTTGCGCACCACCGGGTTGATCGGATCCGTTCGTCTCTGAGGCGTCGGCTGGAGAATCCCGTGCTCATCGCAGTCGTACGTGTAGCACCGCCGGCAAAACAAGTCTCGGAACCACTCGGTCGCATCGCTATACAGCTTCGTCTTGCGAAGTCCGCCGCCGCGAGGGAATCGGCTGTAGTTCGACTCGAAGAACGGGATCGGCGGTTTCAAGCGATGCGTCAAGCCCTGGCGCTCTGGTCGCGGCTGCAAGAACCAGCACGAGCCTCCTAGTGCGCGCAGGTACTGTCGGATCTCGGCTGCACACGCCGCAGTGTCTGCTGCGGAAGTATCCGCCATGAGACGCTGCATCCCTGTCACGCGTTTCAGCACTCGGCGACCAGCGTCGTCATTCTTCTTGATTTCGCAGTAGTCGCTGTACGGCTGCGAGAACCGCTCCGACTGCTGCAGCGCTTCAAACACGCGCTTCGAGTCCCCGCACGCGAGCACAACGAGCCGCAGCAGGTATTCCATCATCTCGTCGTCTAGCGCACTCGTGACGACCGACTTGAGCTCCAGCACCGAGCCTTTCTTGCTTCCGAGCACCTCGACACGCTTGCTCTTGTCCATCGTCGTCGACGAGTACCGATTCGGATCAATGTTCACGCGCGTGTTCTCGCCCAAATACGGGATGTAGCGCAGGATCGGGTCATCTGCAACGTGCACGTTCTTCTTCACACCGACGTACGCCCAGGACTTGCGCAGCGCTGGGATGTCGTCATTCAGGTAGATCACCGTCTCTGGGAACACAGCTCGCTCAACCAGAGGGCTCGGAACGTCTTCGCAAGAGAAACCAGCAGCGTCCACGCTGTCGTTGTTGCCGGCAGCCTTGGAATCGCCCGAGGTGTCATGGGCGACAAAGTAACGCACTCTGCCGACCAGCGAGTTGAGTTGCGGCGCGTGGTGGCGGCGAGTCTCCAGCAGGCGGCGCGCAGCAGTGCGTTCACTGTACGTCAGATCGAACGTCGAATGAGGAGCTGCAGCACGGATACGACACATGGAGTCAGTACGGTTGGCGTTCTCGCCATGCAATACTGCATCGAAACAGTCGACGAACGAGGTAGTTCAGTACGTACTGCCGTATCGCAGCATGTGAGATCGCATCTGGTCGTGCTCCCGGAGATATGTCTGCAAGTGCTCGCGCGTGCCTCGCAAGATGCTCTTCACGCGTCGCTCCTGGCAATCCGCGAGCAGCGGCAGCGCGTCCGAGATGAGATCTTGCACCTTGGCGTTCATTTCGTCCTGAGTGATGGACTAAGCGAGACAGAGAGAGCACAGTACACGATACGGCGTCAGGGTATCATATCGCGAGGCACAGCCCAGCAGCAGGATGGCAGAGCCGAGCAAACTCACATCGCCATTGAACGTCGCCTCCGTGATCTTCTGCACCTGCCCAAACGAAGCCAAGATCTGCGACTTCGCCTCGAGCGTCCCCGTCGGATCAAAATCAGACAATGGGCGATCGTATTCTGTTGTGCAGATGCCAAAGTCAGTCAACCACGCGGTTAGAAACACACAACGAAAGAGTCGACAGAGCTTCCCTGAACCATGACACTTCGCTGAGACGTACCATCGGAGAACGGCAGTGGGTGCGTGGACTCTGGCGACAAGATGTTCGGTGGAGCTCTCGCGAGGCGAACTCGGCGCCACGCAGTTGTGTGCATTGCAGGAGGAGGGACGATGCTTTTGATCGAGCTCACGCTTTTCAAGCTGCTTGAGGTGGCTCGAGATGCAGGGTTGTCGATGGTACAACTGCCGGCAGTGTTGGAGCTGATGCTGACCGGCGGCATCGTTGATAGGATCGCCTCGCGCGATGGTGGCGCCACGGCAAACGCCGGCTGCTCTTGAGCAGGTTTCGCCGGCGTCGGGACTTTCGCTCGTCTTTCAATTTCGTCGACGCGCGACTGCTTCACGACGGTCTTCCTGGACTCCAAGCGGGAATTTGGCTTGCGAGCCGAGCCTGAACCCGAAGCTGTTGGTGCCGACGAGGAGGACGAGAAGGCTCCGCCAGAGCGTTTATGCATCAAGGCGAGTTGCTCGAGCGCTCGGCGCTGCGCCTGCAGCTCGCTGAACGACAGTTTCTCCGTCAGCTGGTGGAACGCGTGGTCGGTCCGCGCATACACACTCGTGTAGCTACTGGTAGCAGGCGCACCATTCGTTCTCGGAGGCGGCTTTGGCTGCTCAGCAACTACAGCGGCTCTGCGAGTGACCTGGTGACTCGAACTCTGCTGCGTGGTGGTGCTGCTGGGAGCCGCTCTCGCGCTGGTGTTGCTATTGTCGAACGCACTGCTCTGCACACGCTTCTGCTTCTGCTTCTGCTTCTGCTTCTGCCTCCTGGCAGTTTCTTCCTCTTTCTCTGACGTCGACGACGCATCAGAAGACGAGCCCGAGAGCACGTCGATGTACTCTCTCACTCGCGACATCGCGCTCGCGGCTGCTTTTGTTTGCGATTTCGACACTTTCTTCGTCCGGACGACTGGCGCCGCTTCTTGCTCAGGAGATGACGACGGCGTCGCTGGTTGTCGAGAGCGCTGCTGTAACGCTTTCTTCTTGTTCACTTGAGCGCGCGACGCGCGCGGCGCTGGAGCCATCAGCTCGTCGTCACTCTGGCTTTCGCTGTCGCGGTCGCTCTCACTACCGCTCTCGTCGCTACTCTCTTTGTCGTCTGCGATGAACCGCGACCCCTTTGCCTTCTTCTTCTGCTTGCTGCTGCTGCTAGACTTGGTAATGTGCTTCCTACTGCTACTGCTGCTACTGCTGTTCTTCTGACGATGCTCCTCCGCGCGCTGCTTCTGCAACAGCTCGCGCCGCCGCTGCTCCTCCTCGGAATGCCGATAGGTTTGTATGGCGCCTCCTGCTCCCAGCTTCACTGGACGCGCCGCCGCGGGTTTCGGACTCGCGGGACGCTTGCGCTTGTTCGAGCGTCTTTCAAACGCCGTGGATTCGTCGAACGACGCGTCGCCGTCACTGTACGAATCCTCCTCGTCGTCGTCGTCACCACCACCGTCACTGCTGCTGATCACCTCGCGGATGAGGAACTGCATGTGCTCGTGCTCGTCCGAGTCGTAGCCTGCGCGCGGCGCCGCTTTCCGCGCAGACATCGGCGCGCTCGCCTTCTTCTTCGCCTTGCTCGCAGCGGGGAGCGCACTGCTGCTCGCCTTGCGCGTCGACTCGACCGTCCGCGCGTTCAAAGACCCGCCACCGCTACCATTGCTGACAGGACGGGAGCGCGGCACGCGCACCTCTTCCTCCTCAGACTCCTCGTCGCTGCTGTCATCCAGCAGAATCACGCCATCGTCATCCACTGGCACGCGAGAGCAACACAGCAGACACGCATGCACACAATACGAGGCGAATGGTTAGCGCTGCGGCGTGTAGCATGCGAAGGAGCGTGCGGCCAGTCGCGTGCGGCCACCTAGCCATCTCATTCACGCATCTGGCCATCGCGAGGCAACCCGATTTATCAATCAACGCTCGTGTTCGCGCCGCAGCGTGCGAGAGGCTCGCAGTCGTTTGGCGTGGCGTAGACGCGTCTCGCACTGCAGCAGCACCGCACACAACAGACACCCGCAGCAGAGACCGGACGCGCACGCACCTTTCACCATCGCGCGCCGTCGTCGCTCTCCTCGTTCCTGCTTGCTTGGAACGCGCCACTGGTTTATCGGATGTGGTGCGAGAGTTCGCACTTGAGAGAGCGTGTGTGCCACGCAACCCGTGTGGCAGTGCTCCTCGAATAAGTACGATACACATCCAACTCGCTTCAACATCGCAGCCACTCGAAGAAGAGAGCCCGGACGAGCACGAGCTGAGCGCTGGCCCACTCATGCTGCGCATCAAATGGTGCCGACTCTTACTGTGGAACCCTCTCCTTGCTCTCTCCAGAGGAAGAAGTCGCGCGTGGGAGTGTCTACCTGGCTCGAACAGTGCAGATCCAAAGGTGCTATGACCGGAGGACATCTGCAAGGCTCACTCTCACTCTCCCCAGCGCGCGAACGAGCGTCCACTCATGCTGAGCGTGAACCTCGACCGTGCTGCATCCAGCGCTCTGAACGAGGTGCGAGAACCATTTGATGCTCGAAGCAGAGCTCCAACGGTGGCTTGCTGCGTGTTTCTCTGCTGCAGATGTGAGACTGAGTGTCGGTGGCATCGATGGGCAACCGTGGCGTCTGCGGCGGCACGGCTTTAAATCCGAGACCAACTGTCGCGAGCGAGCTCCACCGCGCCGTTTGCAAGTCTCTCTCTCTCTCTCTCTCTCTCTCTCTCCCTGTGCCTCCTCACTCCTCCACACAGCTCACTTCTCAATATCTTCCTGCACACACAAGCAAGCCAAGAAGCAAGAAACCACCAAGCCAAGAATGCACCGCGCAACCTGGGACTTTGTGTCGCCCACATCGTGGCTCGGCTCGGTGGCCGACGAGGAATCGCTCATGGGCGGGCGACGCGGCGCGGACATGCCGACCGCGACGATATTCTTCATCCCGAGACGCCAGACTCCGTCCCAGCAGCAGCAGCAGCAGCAGCGTCAGCGTGGAGGTGACGAAGACGAAGCCATGAGGTCTGCCGGCGAGGACGATACTGCGATGGCGAGCTTCCCTGAAGCGAAAGACGACGACGAAGACAACAACGATCTGAGTCTCGAAGAGGACTTCTTCCACGACCTCCCCATCGGCACGCGAGGACTCGAGACGCAGATGCCAGCGAACTTGGCGCCGCCACCGCAGAAGACCAAGGACGGCTACGCGTTCTTCGCGTACTCGTACAGCCGCTGCGCGACGCTAAGCGACAACGCGGAACTCGTGAACAGCACGCGGCGCCGCTACGAGGACTCGGCGGGACGCCTCAAGGCTGTGCATAGCCGCCGCATTGGTGACAAGATGCTCGAGTCCACCTGGAAGAGACGCTCGGAGGACGACGATGGACACCACGACGTGAAAGTGTCCTCCGGCGATGTGGACACTTTCAACAAAGCTTGGGAGGCGACGCCGTTCGGACAGGCGGAAGCCCAAGCCAAGGCTCACGGCGAGCGGCACCAGACGCAGTTCCCAGACGAGCCGCCCGCAAAGGAGATCCCGTAGCGAGTGAGGCATCGGTGTGTGAAGGCTGCCTGGAATCTGGGAGTAGCTGTGAGCTGCGAGTGTATGTTTGGATGTCGCTCTGCTTGCAGACGAGGAGATTGTTTTAAGCGTACATATTCATTCGAGGCGTTTTCAAAGTTGCTGCGTTGCTGAGTCGCAGCGAGTCGAGATCGATGTGCACACTTGGCTGTGTGGATCGCGGCGTCTGGGAGGCGTGCTGGACGAGCACGATACAAACAGTGCACACGGTCTCATGCGAGTCGGATTCGAGCACTCTCTTGTTGACTCGAAAGTAGCTCCTGGTTAAATACACCCCATCCATCCATCCATCCATCCATCCCTTTGTCCTCATTCTGCGCTTCTCCTGGGCTTTCGACTCCCTCACTTCCTCACCACGACACCTTCTTTTCGATGCAGACAATCCGCATGGCTCACTCTCCCTCACCTGCATCCTCTCTGCTTCCACTCTTCGGCTATGTTCCCGGTGACTGCGTGTGCCTTGCGAACGAGCGGACTCAGGACGTCGCAGCTGCGAACCTGCGCGGCTTGGGTCGCCAGTGGGCTTCGCCCTGCTTCACTGGACGGAAGAGCTTCACGCGCGGACCGTCGAGCAGGTTCTCTTCGTCTGCCAGGTAGAGCACGAGCGTGTTGGCTGTCGAGAGCGAGGCCCAGAGCTTCTGGCTCGACGCGACGAGCTGCACGAGGTGCAGCTGCTTGCTCGCGTCCCACTCGAGCACGCGCGCGCGCATCCACTCGTCCTGGTCCTTGACGAGGAAGTCCACGATCGCGCCAAGCAGCACGCTCGGCGCCGGAAAGCTCGGCACAGCGAGGCGCAGCTCCGCTGAGCTCGCAGCAGGCGGCGGAAACACGGCCGGACGCTGAGTCTTCCAGCCGCCGGCGTCGCTGGGCATCCCGAACGAAGCGCTCGGCGTCATCTTCACATTCGCAAACGTCTTGGCGCGCAGATCTGTTTGCTTCAACGCCGCCGTGACGCTGCTGTCGCTGCCCCACTTCAGCGTCGCCTTGTCGCCGAGCAGCTTCGCTTTGTGGTACAGGAACGGCGTCGACGCGAAGATGAACGAATAGCGCTGGGTCTCGTTCGCCGCGGGGTACTTCTCGTCAATGTCTTCGTCGATCGAGCTGTTCTCGCTCATGATCTCCTCGACCAGGTCTTCGTCGCTGATCAGGCGCTTGGCGCCAATGATGCGCGACAGCGGCAGGTGCTTCTCGCAGTACACCGCGAGCGGGTTCGTCTCCGTGCCGACCATGAGCCCGGCGTTGGCGGCGCACAGCGGGTGCATGCCCACGTTGCAGCCCTCCTGCTCGCAGATGATCGACGCGCCGCCGCGCTTCCGGCAGATGCCGCACAGGTACCGGAAGCGGCCGTTCTCGATCTCCTCGAAGCCGTCCACGGGCTCCATGGACGGCACGTCGCGCATCACGAGCTCTGGGATCGCCATGGCGCACAGCGTGTGCACCCACTTCTGCTCGTCGATGCCGCTCGCGGCGCTCGTGATCACCGTGTTCGGTGCCACAGGCTTGAGCGCGCCGCCGAACTGCATGCACACGGAGCACATGAGCTGCCGCCCGAGCAGGCACGACGGACAGCGCCAGGGTCCGTCCTCGGACTCGCGCAGCACGACGCCGAAGCACTCCTCGTGGATGCGCGTAGCGCACGCGTCGTTGCCGCACGCGATGAGCCGGCCGCTCGACCACAGCCCCTCGCAGATACTGCAATTCTCCTTCGGCACGTAGTGCGGCACGTAGCAGTTGTCCACGTACTCGCGCAGCTGGTGCAGGAGCTCCGGCTGCGCGTCGTCGAGATCCAAGCCGCACTCGAGCTGGATGCGCTGCTCGTTGCTGTCGGCTTCGAGACTCGCGGCCACTACTCCTGCTGCAGACGCGTCCCACTGGGTCACAGCGGGCGGCGGCAGCTCGCGCTGCGTGAACGCACGCTTCCCGCCGCCGCCGCCACCATCATCGTCATCGTGCGCGTGCTTCTCGGCAAAGTTGTGCACGAGCAGCAGCACGCCGGGCAGATCTGGCGGTGCCAGGTTCGCGATGTCCAGCGCGAGCTTGCGGCGCTCGTCCCACGAGAATAGGCGCGGCTTGAGCGTGAACAGGACGTCGCCATCGCCGTCGCCCACGATGACGTCCTCGAGCGGGTCGCTCCCGGCGCCGCGCGCCTCCTGCTTGAGCGCCATTCTCGCTCCGATCTCTGATCTGTGTCGTGTTGGCCAGCAGCCAGCAGCAGCCCGCAAACAGAGCGTAACCACAACTGCCAAAACAAAGAAAAGGGTAACCGCAGTGTAATCCACTAAACAAAAGAGAGAGAAAGAGAGAGAGAGAGAGAGCGTAACCCCGCCGCCCCTTTCGCTCTGGATGTCAACAGACTCCTTTTCGATTCCACGCAGGCTACCGAAACCAAGTGAGTTGGATTCCAACTGCTGAGATGCACCCAGTTCAGTAGGAGTCAGTACTGCCCCGCTAAAGTGCGAAGCGCAGCGTCCATGTTGTTCCCCCCTTCGGAAGAGAACAAACTCAAATAGACAGTCGGCTGGCGCGCGCACGGCGAGCAGCTCATTGACGACGCCGCACGCCACGCAGCAGCAGCAGCCCCCACAGCCCAGCCCGCGCTGTATACACACGACGCATCGCTTCAGCACTCCACCGCGCGACTCCCCACAGGCGGCAGTGAGTACAGGTCAGCCCTCTTCCTCACGACCGCTCCCACGCACGCTCCAGCAAGCGAACTAGCAGCACAGCCAGCATGACGTCGTCCGGCCCGCCGTCCTCGTCGTCGTCCGCGACCGACGACGCCGCGTCGTCCATGCTGGAGCTCGAGTCGCTCGTGGACGCCGCGACCTTCGACGACAAGGTCTGCCTCGAGGACTTCACGCTCATCCGCGTGATCGGCAAAGGCTCGTTCGGCAAGGTCACGCTCGTGCGCAAGAAAACCAACAGCAAGATCTTCGCGATGAAGATCCTCTCCAAGGCACACCTGCTCAAGCGCAAGCAGGTGGAGCACACGAAGACCGAGCGCCGCGTGCTGAGCGTCGCGAGTCACCCGTTCATCGTGGGGCTCCACTACGCGTTCCAGACGCAGGCGAAGCTCTACTTCGTGCTCGACTACTGCCCGGGCGGCGAGCTCTTCTTCCACCTCTCGCGCATGGGCAAGTTCGACGAGACCATGTCGCGGTTCTACGCCGCGGAGCTCGTCGTCGCGCTCGAGCACCTCCACTCGCTCGGCGTCGTGTACAGAGACCTCAAGCCGGAGAACATCCTGCTGGACGAGATGGGCCACATCAAGCTCGCGGACTTTGGGCTGGCAAAGGACGAGGTGACCGAGATTGACAGCGGCGCGACGTCGCTCTGCGGCACGCCAGAGTACCTCGCGCCAGAGGTGCTCGCGCGCAAGGGCCACGGCACGGCGGTGGACTGGTGGGGACTCGGCATGGTGCTCTACGAGATGCTCACGGGCTTGCCGCCGTGGTACACGCGGAATCGCCAGGAGCTCTTCGCGCGGATCCGCGAGGCGCCGCTTGAGATTCCAAAGTACCTGAGCGCGGACGCAGCGTCGCTGATCTCGCATCTGCTGCACCGCGAGCCGGAGAAGCGGCTAGGCAGCCGCGGTGCGTCGGAAGTCAAGGCGCACCGGTTCTTCCGCTCGGTGGACTGGGACGGGCTGCTCTGGTCGGAGCCGCCGTTTAAGCCGTCGGACCCGCAGTCGAAGGAGGCTGGCGACACGTCCAACTTCGACAAGGAGTTCACGGAGCTGCCGGTCACGGGCACGCCGTTGAGCAGGTCCAGCGGCAGCTCGGCGCTGCCACGCAGCATGTTCACGGGCTTCACGTACGAGGCACCGGCGATGTCCTTCGGCTCGGACACATCGCAGTCCAAGGTCGACGTGTCGTCCACTCCGTATATTTAGGCAGCGAGAGACCGCTCGCTCGTTCGGCGCTGGCTAGCTGGCAGATCCGCGACAGACGCCTGGAGACTGCTGCGGCGAGGGCGGATGCTCGACAGTCTGAAGAACTCTGCTCGCTCGCGCTCGTGTCGTGTCGTGGCTCGGGAGCGCGACGAATGGACGGCGGCGGCATTGGTTTCTTCTGCTTCTTCACAAGGTAAATAATTATCCCCGCAGTTTTTTAAAATGAATAGATTCGAACAGTGATTGTGGAATGGTGTTCATGTGCGTGCAGCATGTTGTGAGAAGCATGAGAAGCATGAGAAGCATGAGAAACATGAGATGCACGAGAGGCACGAGATGCAGGATATCCGCTCCATGAGGCCTCTATTTGGGTCCATGTGAACTGTAGTTTCCCCAAATAGACGCCTCTCCTGATTTTTTCTCGTTTCTGACTCAAACCAAAAAGCACTGGAGCTGAGCGCATTTGAAGCCACAAAGCAGATCCACTTTGACAGGCGACGAAGCGCTCCGCTCGCTCTGATGAACTCCGCGCCTTCGTTCGCCGACTGCGGCGTGCGCGTGGTGGACGATGCCGCGAAGGGCAAAGTAGTGCTCGCCGCGCGCGCGTTCGCCGCCGGGGACGTGATCTTCAGCGAGCAGGCGTTCGTCTTCGCGCCGTGGAGCACGGACGTGTGCTCGCGCTGCGAGGAGCCGAAGAGCGACCGCGCGGCGGGCACGCAGTGCCGATGCGACCGCGATGGCTCATCGAGCGCAGCGCCGCTGCTGTACAGCAAGGCGCTCACAGAGAACCCAGCGCGCCGCGAGCAGGTGGTGAGGCTCATGGCGGATCTGGACGGCATCTCGGAGGTCGACCGCGCGCGCTGCATCCTGCGCTGCCTGGCGATGCACGAGCGCGACGCCAGTGCGCTCAAGGATGTGCTGCAGCTCACGAGCGCCAACTACGCGCGCTCGCTCGAAGCCGCGTCGACGCTGCGTGAGCAGGCGCCCGACATCTTCCCGCACGGGTTCACGGACCACCAGCTGGCGACGCTCATCGGCGTGCTCAACACAAACTCCCACGAGCTAGAGAACCTCGGTGGCTCGGGTCTGTTCCTGTCTGCGTGCCGCATGGAGCATAACTGCAGCCCGAACTGCAGCTTCACGACGTATGATGCGCAGCTGTGGATGACGGCGATCAAGCCCATCGCGGTGAGCGATGCGCTCTCGATCGACTACGGCAACTTCTTCTACCGCCCCACGGAGGAGCGCATGAGCTCGCTGCTCGAGTCATACGGCTTCCTGTGCTCGTGCGACGCGTGCCTCGTGAATGCGGACACGACGCGGTCGTTCCAGTGCCAAGATAAGCGCAGCTGCAAGGCTGGCGTCGTGTGGCCGCACCCGCAGAAGCCCTCGGACCCGCTCGTGTCGCCTGAAGACCTCGAGTTCGACTACAAGTGCAGCGCTTGCGGCCGCGTGGCTCCGGCAAGCGAGACCGCGAAGTTCCTCGCCGCCGAGAAGAGTCTGCTGGAGAACGGCTTCCCCGAGAGCCTCGAAGAGGTGGACGCGATCGTGAGCCAGGGCGGCGTGCTCCACGAGCGTCACTACCTGCTGTTCTGGGCACTCGACTCGATCGGCTGCGAGGCCGCGGCGCTCATCGCATTCCTGAGCGACGCCGAGCACCACCGCGCGCTCACGCAGACCTGGGAGCGCATCATCGCGCACATGAACGTCGTCGTGCCGAACGCGCACCACGAGAAGACGATCTACTACGACAACCTGGCGCAGGTGCGCGTGATCCTGGGCGACCTCACCGGCGCCACGCAGGCGTACACCAGAGCATTCGAGATCGCGTGCGCCGTGAGCGGCGAGCACTGCGTCCCCACGCAGAAGCTGCGCAAGCTCATGGAGCGCACGCCGCAGAACGCGAGCGAGCTGCGCGCGATCTACGAGGCGGACGCGAAACCCCGGCGTCCAAGCGACAGCGACGATGAGGACGAGTACGACGGGCGCCAGGGAGCAGGAGAGGACGACGAGGATGAGGACGAGGATGAGGACAGTGATTATGACGACAGCGACGAGGAGGAGGAATAGAGTAGAGGTTGACGCACACACACACACACACATGGATGCATGCATGGGAGTGGACGCGCAGTCGGGTGGAAATGTACATAACTTCGAGCAATGCAATGCACACGAGGAACTGTCGACGGACGAGCGACTCGAGCTGCGGTGTCGACAGCGCGGGATCACCAGCGGTGTGATTGGCTGGAGGTGGGTTTGGGTTCGTTTTGGTTTCAGCTGCAGGTATTTATGCCGCATGAGGGTGGCAATCGTGGAGTATTTCCTGTGTGCACATACGACAGTCGGGATATAAGCTTAGGACGCACAATGAGCGGTGTTGTCTCGATTTCATCGTATACTGGAGATCGCACCCTGAACGAGCGTTAATGAGGGGTCTTGTATTCTAGCCAGCTTGAAGTTGCTCGAATCGAAACCTGCTTTGTATGAAAGTTTGTATGCTCTGAGCCGAACCACCCAGAACAGCAAGGTGGTGCGCGCACCTCTCCACGCTCGTTCTTCGCTCGACTTCTCGAACGGCACCGCACGCTCGTTATCAGCGCTGGCGTTTGTTCACACGCGTGTCCACTCACTTCCGAATCTGCACACAGCACGAGAGCACAAGCAAGCTCAAGCAAACACATAAGCAAGAGTGCGAGCAAGAGTGCACACACTCAAGCAAGCACACCCAAGCAAGCAAGGTGAGTCAGGCAGCAGCACTTGGTGGATAACGCCGCTTTGGACTCTGCGCGTGTCTCTGTTGACTCACGAGTGCATGTGGCTTTGCTTCAACCAGGCAGTTGGCGAGGGACGCGCTCTCGTCACGCCCTTTCCCACGAGCGCTCTCCCCATTTCTCCCGAGTCACCACGATGCTCCACTTGTTCAAACGCCACCACGAGAAGAAGCGACAGAAGCAGCAGCAGCAGTCGCGCAGCATGAGCAACAGCAGCGGCGACAACCGCGCAGAGAGCGAGGAGCAGAGCCGCCACCCGATGTTCGCGATGATCTGCGTCAACAACGTGAACCGCAGCACGGCCGCGCACGACCACCTGCACGCGGCGGGGCTGCGCGTGTGCTCGTACGGCGCCGGGCTACGCGTGAGCTTTCCCGGTCGCTCGCTCACGACGCCGCGCGTGTTTGCGTTCGCGACGCCGTACGAGACGATGTACCAGCAGCTCAAGAGCGAGGACGAAGAGCTCTTTTCGAAGAACGGCGTGCTGCAGATGCTCGAGCGCGACATCGCGACGAAGAAGTGTCCCGAGCGCTGGCAGACGCTCAGTAACAAGCAGCTGCAGCAGATCGACATCGTCGTCTGTCTTGACTACCGCATGTTCCTCATCGTGCTCGAAGGTGTGCATTTACATGCTTGGACTGTGTGGCTTTCGACGTGCGAGAGCCAATGGACTAACTGACAGCGATGCGCATTGTGTTTGCTTGTGCGATCAGACTTGAGCATGCGCATTCGCCTCAGCTTCAAGAAGAAGCGCATGCATCTCATCTGCCTGGACATCGAGGACACGCCGGAGGAAGCGTGCAGTGGCGGCGCGAGCGCGCTCGCGCTATGCAGAGAGCTGGATGACGCGGCGGCAGCATGCTCCGAGCTCACGGAGGAGCGCGTGAAGAGCATCGTCGTTGACTTTGAGAGGCGCCACCAGACGCAGCTGTTCTACCTCGGCGTGCGGATATAGAGTGGCTCGGAAAGCGGGATGGCAGCAGTGTACATGTGTATGGAGATGGGAATGTATAAGCATATAAGTAAGTTACCGTAGATCGGCGCATCCAATGTCGCGCTGGAGCGGGAATGCTAGTTCGCAAACTGGTTGGACAGCTGCGCCGCGTGCTTCCTCATGTCCTCGGCGTCATCGTCACGCATGTCGAGCTGCTCGTGCATCTGGAACGACGAGGCGCAGAGCGTGAAGAAGCGCGTCTGCAGCTCGCGGAACTGGCGGAGCTCGTGGTAGATGAGCACCGGTCGCGCGCTCTCGTAGTAGAGGAACTTCTTGACGATCGCCTCAGTCGCGTGCGTGAGCGCGTTGCGAGCAGCTTGCAGCTAGAGGTGAAGCAGGACGCAATTTGCCCTCCTGTCAGCATTTGGCAAGTCAACCCGACAGCTTCGGCGCTGCTTGCAGGATTCGCACCTTGACATCGCGACGCACAATGGCTTCGGCTTTGCCCCGCTGCTTGGCGACGCGAAGCTGCAGCATAACCGCGCACACACATGTTAGAGATCCATCACGTGGATAGTCCTGCCTCTGGATGCTGCCGGAGCTCACTCACCTTGCGCAGCGCCGAGTCGAAGTCGAGCTTGCAGTTCTCGCGCTCGTCCATCTCTCTCTGCGGCGAAAACAGTCCGAGTCAGCGAACGAGAGTGTCAGCCTCAGCGAACAATCCGATGCCGATCCTCATGCATCACGAGAGAGCGCGCGAGCAGCTACAGCGGCTGACTGGCAGCGGACGCGCATACCTTGAGCGCGGTCATGGCGTCGAGTTTCTTCTCGAGCGAGCCGACGACGGTCGTCAACACAATGCCCTGCACATCATTTCCGATCAGTCAATCAGTCAGTCGATCTGAATCAGAGACCGTCACTCCTGCACGTCGCTCAGTGAAGCCGAGCGACTGATCGCGGCTCGAAAGAAAGCGGCAAAGGGGCGTGGCGACAGAAGCGCATCGGCGCTGGCACGTACAGCGAGGCCGCGCGCGTGGGTCTCGAGCTTGAGCATGTTCTTCGGGAAGTCCGAGTCGAACGCCGAGGCGCCGAAGCCGCTCGACCGTCGTCGTGCGATATCGAACGGCGCGCTGCTGCTGTTGTTGTTGTTCTCGCCGTTGTTGAAGAACGAGCCCCGCGATGGAGCACCGCCGCCACCACCGCCGCTCACGAGCATCATCGACTGGGCCGCTGACGCCGCGATCTGCACGCTCGCGTCGCCGATGAGCGACGAGCCGTGGCCAAGCGCCACGAGGTTCGTCGCGAAGCTCTTGACGTGGGTCGTGAGCGCGGCGATGCGTTCGTGGAGATCAACTTGGCGGTCACGCAGCAGCAGATACTCGGCGTCCTCGGACGCCTCTGCGTGGTTGAGCTTCACGAGGATCTGCTGGATGAGCCGGCGCTTGGAGCTGCGCAGGCTCTGGCGCAGCTTGGCCGACGACGCGAAGCCCAGCCCGCACGGTGACGACCGCGTCGCGTCGGCTTTTGCTGCGTCCTCGCTGCCTTCCGCCGGGTCGCCGCCTGTCTCCTTGGCGTCCTCCGGGAGACTCGCGTTGCTCCAGCATACGGTCTGTCGCGGCGCCTGCTGCTGCGCTGGACCGATGTAGCCGCCCGGTCCGGACGGGAACGCCTGCGCTCGACCGCTGCTCATCGTGATCCAAGAGCGTAGTGCGGGCTGTACTCGCTTCAATGCAGTGAGCCTCACCTTGAAGCCCACGCAACGCAGCGCACGAGAATGCAAGATCAGGTCAGGCGCTCACGCATGCGGTTTCTATTGTTAGAGCTGGAAAGCGTATCTTGCCTTTTGGCAAATCTCTCTCGCTCGCACAGATCAGGCGCTGCACGGCGCTGCATAAACTTGGAGATTGGTCAGACGGGAGAGCGCTCGCATGAGGGCGTCCTCGTCCAGAGCTCGTGCGGGTGATGCAGAAGACGACGGCAGTCCGTTTCTACGGGATCAAGTGGTTCTGGGCTGCAGACGAATGCTCTTCTACCAGCTCCTGCTGAAATCCTCTCGCGCTCCTTTACGCAGTGGACGCCGAGAGAATGGTGCGGAGGGGGGGGGGGGGGGGGGGG
>JAADWH010000401.1:0-23899 GCA_023335995.1 Globisporangium nagaii
TGTTGCATGTGTGTCTGGCAAACGCGCACAGAAGCGCTGGGCTTGCGAGCACATTTGGCCGCGTGCGCACGCTGTGCTGCCGCCGATATCAACCGAAGGAGTACGCAGGCTGTTTGTTCATCGCGCAGTGCTTTCTGCTGTGCAACCGCGCTCTGGAGCAGGATGCATCCGCTGCTGTTCGAATCGACCGACTGCCTGGTTGGTGCTCTGCTCGCCTCTCTCTCTCTCTTTCTCTCTCTTCCTGGGCAAACACGGTGATCGCTGCGCGTCGAGGCACTAATATCTTGAGTTTAAGTCCGAGTCGCTCTCGTCCATCGAGACGGCAATGACGAGAAACACACAAGCAACACGAGCCCGTTGCCGTCGTGATCCCCACCATGGTGGGCGAGCGTGATCGTCGCTGAGTCCGCAGTCCGCTGTTCTTGTCGAGTGAGGAGAGAGAGCGAGAGAAAGCTGCTGGCGAGCGCTCCAAGAGATCCGTCGGCGCAGTCGCCTATCGATTGAGCTTCCGAGCGGCGCTGGTGAGCGAGAGACCACGCCGCAGCAGGCACCGATGAACCAGTGGGGGACGTCAACTCCATTGCACAAATGCTGCTGACTCACATTTACATTGTTCGTCATGAGCGCAGACGCTCCATGACACATATTTAACTAGTTCATTATTTACATTATCACCAGTGCGTTCTTGCGAGCGCTGTGCCGGTGCCGCCTCCGTCGCTGTCATCGTCCTCGCCATTATATCTCATCGCGTAGGCTGATGCAGGTTCCGGATCAGTGCGCAGACTGCACACGCATTCACAAGAAGCGAGTGAGTGAGCATGCATCCATAACAAGTCTTTGGTTAACCGCACAGAGCAAGGCGTACCGTTTCGCAGCATCGTGACGCACTCCTTGATCGCGACGATGTTCTTTGTCGAGTACGGACCCTTCTTGTACATGACGATGAGCGTTTCGCTGTGCTGCACGACGCTCACCTGTATGCACGTGTTGCGGCTGCTCTGGATCGTCATCGAGTTCACGTTCACGCCGGAATAGGACACTGCAAGTAGCATCCACACGGACACTGTCAGCACCACGCACACGCGCACAGTACAACACACGGATGCCACGAGGCCGTACTTGCGTCGCAGGAGCTGTTCACGAGCGACTGGAGATTCGCGAGCACGCCGATCTGGTCGACGTCCACGGTGGCGTACGTGACCGTGTCTTCCGTCACATAAATAGCTTTCAAAATGCCGCGCTGCTGTTGCACTGCCCATGCACGCACGTACGAACGAACACAATCAGCATGACATGCAGATGTATGCGCACCATTCGCCAGACAAGCAGTCGAATAGAGATGCGTACGCTTTCTCAGTATGGGCTTGATCGAGTCGCGGATGACGCTCGGTATCCGGTAGTGGAACCGGTGGAAGTCGCGCAGGTTGTGCCCCACCTGGCCCAGCTCGGCGCCGTACTCTATCACGAATGCGTCGAGGATCTCCCTAGCGATGAACGACGAGAAGCCCGGCTTGAGGGTCGTGTCGTGGAACATCGCGCAGAACACCTTGTGCGCGTCATTCGTCGCCACCGTCACCGAGACTGCAAGGATGCACACAGGCAATTAGTACACCCAGCGGTACGCACACGCATTCGCAGACGCTTCTGGTTGTTAGATTGGGCTTGAGTCGCCGCGTTCGCGTACCGTTCGAGAGCTCGATGTGCGACACCGGCGCGCCGGTCGTCTTGGCCGAGAACTCGAGCATCGCGGTCACGAGCGAGCCGACCAGGCGCGGCTGCAGACATCCACGTCACGGAGACAGCCAGAGTGTTAGGAACCTCGCGTGGAAGCGATGGAACCCAGACAGAGAAAACAAACAAACACACAAGCAGTGGGTTCGCCGGAGCTCGTCGCGGAGAGAACGCCGGTTGGCGTGTCGTGTCGTACCTGTGCGACGCCGTTGACGTACTCCTTGGAGAAGAGCACGATGCCGCTGGACGCCATGATGAGCACATTGCGCAGCATGGCTCGGGGCGGCAGTGACAGCGAGAGCAAGCGAGCGAGAGCTGGAGGCGCGCGGGCGACGAGTGCTGCTGCTGCTCGTGCTCGTGGGGGTTATGCTGGAGCTGCTGCTGCTGAACACACGATACACTTTTGTGAGTGCCCCTCAACGAAGTTTTGCAGCAGAAGAGCTACTTCGTGACTACCGAGTCGCTCAATCTGTGACAGACGTGGAACAAAACCGAGAGCGGATGCCACGTTTGAACTATCCGGTAGTCGCGACGGAGTCTGAAAATTTCGATATCCCTACACCTACCTTCTTTTTTGTTGAACAGAACCATCACTCTCGCCATGTGACGCACACAAAGTCCGGCATCACTGGATCACAGAGTAGTGTTGACCACACTAAGCTCGATCGAGTCTATCGAGCCAATCTCTCGCTCGCTCGCTCGCGGAAATGGCTCCGACTGCCCAAAAAGCCCGAGAGC
Organism: Globisporangium nagaii; assembly: GCA_023335995.1. Taxonomy (NCBI): domain Eukaryota; phylum Oomycota; class Peronosporomycetes; order Pythiales; family Pythiaceae; genus Globisporangium; species Globisporangium nagaii. Next base: position 2,470 of record JAADWH010000401.1, read on the forward strand.
TCCCGATGGACGCCGCCACCAATGACGCCGCCACCGCCAGCAGCGCGCGAGAGCACGAGACCGGCGCAGATGGCGACGAGGCGCATCCGCACGTCATCCCGCGCTTGCTCACTCAGGCGCAGATCGACGAGTTCCTGCACAACGGCGTCGTCGTGATCCCAAACGTGCTGACGCCGGACGAAGTGGCTGCGGCGCGCGCGGGGCTGCACGCCGAGCTCGCGAAGTACGGCGTGGTGCGTAGTGTGCGGTGAACTGCACGTGTTGCGTGTAAGTGCTGACCGTACCGTTTCTTTCTCCGCCATCCTGCGCAGGATCCAAGTGACTTGGAAGCCACGGGGGAGAACCTGAAGAAGCTGTCGAGCACCGGCGGCGCGGGCGGCATCCTCGACCTCTTCTACCCGTCGTGGCGGCTGCGCGTCGCCGAGAACGATAGAGTGTTCGCTGCGATGAGCGACTTGTGGAGCGCGACGTACGCGGTGAACCACCCGGACTTCCGCCACCCGCACGGCGCCTTCGACGGCAAGCAGGGCTTCATGTACATCAACCGCGTGTGCTACCGCGTGCCGGACGCGATTTCCAAGCTGCACGGCGCAAAGAAGTCGCGGCCGATGCAGCGTTCGCTCACACCACACCTCGACTGCTGTCCGTCGGACCCGTTCAACTCCGGCAAGGAGATCCCGCGCTGGCGTCCGATCCAGTGCATCACCGTGCTGACGGACAACGTGGAGAAGAACACTGGCGGCTTTGAAGCCGTGACCGGGTTCCACAAGGAGTTCGAGGCGTACTTCGCTCGCCAGCAACGCCGAGCGCTCGAGGACGAAGCGAGCGGACGGCCGCAGGTGTGTCTCGGGGACTTTTCGCCGCTGCGCATGCAAGAAGACCGCGAGGTGATTAACCGCTACGAGCCCGTCCACTGCGAAGCCGGCAGCGTGATCCTCTTCGACTGGCGCATTCCGCACGCGAACAGCTACAAGCACACGGGCAGCGCTCCGCGCGAGGTCGTGTACACGGGCTTCCTGCCGAACGTGGCTGTGAATCAGACGTACGTTCGCGAGCAGCTGCGGCGCTACCGCCTGCGCCTGCTCCCAGCCGACCACTGGCAGAAGTCCGAGGGCGACAAGCGCGTGGAAGAGCAGTTCTCGGCGCACCGCTTCTCCGCGCTCGGCTCGCGGCTCATCGGGCTGCATCCGTGGTGACGAGTGTGAGATGGTGGCGCTAAATTAGAGTGTCCCACGCTAGTCCGTCTCAATAGAATAGTGTTGTCACGTGCGTTTAGGGTCGCTCGGCGATTGATTGGCAAATGTGTCAATTGCCTTTTTCTGGGCGACGCGAAGCTGAACGAAGAAGACGAGCGGCGATGGCGCTGCGGAGCCGCTGGAGCGCGGCCGTGCTCGAGCGCTGCATTGGCGCTGCGCGACACTCTCCGCTACTAGCGCGTAGCGCATCAACTACTGCTGTGAATGCTGCTGCCTCGCACAGCGCTCTCAGCGAGAATGCCAAGAAGCACGTCGTCGTCGGCATGTCGGGCGGCGTCGACTCGTCCGTCACAGCGCTGCTGCTAACGCAGCAGGGCTACAGCGTCACGGGTGTGTACATGAAGAACTGGGACACGAGCGACGAGCTGGGCACGGAGGCGTGTCCGCATGACGCCGAGTTCAAGGACGTGCAGGCGGTGTGCAGCCAGCTCGGCATTGAGGCGCAGCAGGTGAACCTCGTGCAGAGCTACTGGAACGCGGTGTTCTCGCCCTGTCTGGAGAGCTTCGAAGAGGTAGCGTTCGCACGCATGCTCCGTGAGTGCTGCTGTTGTTGTGCTTTCTAACAGGTGGCACTCCTGTGAACTGAATTGACGATAGGGACTGACGCCAAACCCGGACATCCTGTGCAACCGCGAGATCAAGTTCAAGGCGTTCCTGGACTACGCCGACAAGATCGGCGCCGATTTCGTCGCCACGGGCCACTACGCATCTCTGCGTCGACACAGTGATGCTAGTGCGGATGCGCCTCCCGCTGCCGAGCAGCTCCCGCAGCTGTACGCTGCGAAGGATGAGACGAAAGACCAGAGCTACTTCCTGTCGAGCGTCGCCGGCAGCGCGTTCTCGAAGGTGCTCTTCCCGCTGGGCGAGCTGCGCAAGAGTGAGGTGCGGCAGATCGCGCTCGAGCAGGGGCTGTGCACGGCGGAGAAGAGAGACAGCGTCGGCATCTGCTTCATCGGCAAGCGCAACTTCGCGGACTTTATCCACCAGTACATCCCGCGGCAGGGCGGTGCGTTCTTCACGGTCGACGGCGAGCGCATTCACGACCACGACGGGTTCACGTCGTACACGATCGGCCAAGGCGCGCGCATCCAGGGCATGAGTGAGAAGTGGTTCGTCGTGGGCAAGCGCAAGCGCGACCACTCAGTGGTGATCGCCCCCGGCACGCGCCACCCGGCGCTCTTCACCGACGCGCTGTTCGCGTCGAGCGCTCAGTTCAACTGGATCTCGGGCCAGTGTCCGCAAGAGTTGCTCGACTCAGGTTCACTGCGCTGCCAGTACCGCGTGCGCTACCGCCAGGAGCTCGGCGAATGCACCGTCTCGCTGGTGTCGAGCGACGAAGCGCGCGCGCAGGCGAGCGGGCTGCACGACTGGGACGCGCCGCCTGAAAGCGATGGCAGCGAAGCTTTCCTGCGCGTAGACTTCGACAAGCCACAGCGCGGCGTGACACCGCAGCAGGCGCTCGTGCTGTACCGGGAGGACGGGCTGTGCTTCGGCGGCGGCCCCATCGCGGTCGCCGGCAAGTCGTACCACGAGCAGCAGAAGGCGCTCGCGCCGGATGTCTACGACTGGCGCAGCACGCTCTAGCTGGCAGAGCAGCCCCGCCCACACAATAGACTCATACGCATGCCTACCCGCTAGTGTAGCCATCCAGCCCCCTCCAGCTTTGGTCGGGTGTCACCTTTCCTTCTCTGATTTCATTCGCGCAGCCAACAGCACCTCCCGGACAGGCGTCATGCCTATGGTTCCTGTCTCACCCCGATACAAAAACTCTGTTTGGACGTGTCCAATAGGTGCGATGCAGACTCGTTGGGTCGCGCGCCATCCGTCCCTGCTTTTGGCAGGATTTTCTCTCTCTCTTTTTGGAAAGAGACTCAGAAAAGAGAAGGAAGCACGAGCGAGCTTGAGGGCGACGAAGAGCTACAGAGACACAGCGAGAGCGAGAGAGCATGAACACGCCGCCGAACCGCGAGGCGTCGTCGCCGCTGCTGCCGCAGTCCGCGCTCGCACAGGCCGCCGCGTCCGCGATGCCGTTCCTGCAGCCGGCGAACAACCAGCAGCAGCAGCAGCAGCAGCAGCTGGCGCTCGAGTACAGCGGCGAGAATGGCTTCCAGGTGCCGCTGCCACTCTCACCGACGCTGCTGCGCAATCTCGGCGACCGGTCGTACGACAAGCGCAAAGGCGCGGCGATGGAGGTGGAGAACCTGATCAAGCAGCTGCAGGAGAAAGCAGCGGCGACGGAGCACCGCCAGCGACAGTTTCTACTGCAGCAGCAGCAGCAGCAGATGAACGCGAACGGCTCCCCCGCCGCGAAGCCCGCTGCGGATCCGTCGGCGCTGACGAATGTGAGCCGCGAGCGCATCCCGGCGATCATCGATCTGCTGGGCAACGAGTTTGCGTTCTCGACGAACGCGAACCACCGCAAAGGCGGGCTCATCGGACTCGCGGCGACTGCGATCGGGCTCATGCACGAAGCGCACCTGTACCTGGACAAGCTGCTGCCACCCGTGCTGCACTGCTTCGACGACCCGGAGAGCCGTGTGCGCTACTACGCATGCGAGTCGCTGTACAACATCGCGAAGGTCGCGCGCGGACACATTCTGCAGTACTTCAACAAGATCTTCGACGGACTCTGCAAGGTGCGCGTGGCAGCATATGCACTGCACCGATCGCTTTTGATTATAGGATACTGACGTATGATTGTTGTGTGTATGTGTGGCTCTGTGTGTTGTATGCATGCTCTCTCTCTCTCTCTCTCTCTCTCTCTAGCTCTTCGCTGACGTGGACGTGGATGTGAAGAACGGCGCGAACTTGCTGGACCGCCTCGTGAAGGACATCGTGACGGAGAGCGAGTACTTTGAGGTGGATATGTTCATTCCGCTGCTGCAAAAGTACATCCGCATGACGAACCCGTACATCCGGCAGCTGCTGGTCGGCTGGATCACCGTGCTCGACTCGGTGCCGGACATCGACATGCTGGACTACCTACCGGACTTCCTCGACGGGCTCTTCAACATGCTGAGCGACGGCAACCGAGAGATTCGGCAAGCTGCAGACAGCGCGCTGACCGAGTTCCTGCGCGAGATCAAGCAGACGGAGGACGTGGACTTTGGTCGGATGGTGGAGATCCTGGTCGGCCAGTGCAACTCGAAGGAGCGCTTCAACCGGCTCACCGCTGTCACCTGGGTGCACGAGTTTGTCACGCTCGGCGGCGAAAAGCTCGTGGAGTTCTACGCCGACCTGCTCGCCGCGATCATGCACTGCATCTCGGACTCGGAGCACGAGATCCGACAGGTAGCGGAGCGCGCGAACGCCGACTTGCTGCAGCTCGTAAAGTCGACGTCTGAGGAGGTGGAGCTCGTGCCGATCATGGAGAAGCTCAACAAGGAGCTGAGCAGCGACCACGCACCGACGCGGAAGGCCGCGCTGCGCTGGATCTCGATGCTGCTGGACAAGTATCCGAACCAGCTGCTCGCGCACATCGGGAGCCTGCTGCCGACGTTGCTGAAGACGCTCTCGGACTCCTCGGACAAGGTCGTCCTGCTGGATCTGGAGGTGCTGGCGCGCATCTCGCTGAACGAAGTCGAGTTCGAGAAAGTGCTGAACGCGATCCTGCAGCTGTTCGCGCACGACCGCCGCCTGCTTGAGACTCGCGGGAGCATGATTGTGCGCAAGCTGTGCGAGCTGCTTGACTCGAAGAACATCTACATGATCTTTGCGAAAGTGCTCGGGGCTGGCGCGAGCAGCCTCGAGACGCAGATGGATGGCGAGTTCGCGTCAGTGATGGTCCAGACGCTGAATCTGATCCTGCTGACGGCGAACGAGCTGGAGAAGCTGCGTGAGATCCTGCGCCGCAGTTTCCAGAAGCAGGCGTCCGAAGAAGACGTGCAGGTGTTCACGGTAAGGCTTGTGCTGCGATATCGTGCATAAGGAGGGGCTAGTGATGCTAACGTCCTCGCTGTTCGATGGCAAATGGACTGTTGCAGGCGCTCTTCCAGTCGTGGTGCCACAACCCGATCGCGGCGTTCAGTCTCTGCCTGCTGGCGCAATCCTACACGCTGTCGTCCGCGCTCATCAGCAAATTATATCCTTCCCTCCACTCGAGATAGCCTCGTGCATGGGCTGTTTGCATCTTGCGTGTGACTCGATTCGCTTCTACGATGTCCACAGTTTGCCTTACATTGTGAGAGTCTCCGTTGTGTTGGTGTGTCGGATTGTTTACTGCAGACATCGACGCGTCCGTGGGTTTCCTGATGCAGATCGACAAGCTCGTGCAGCTCCTTGAGTCGCCGATCTTCATCCACATGCGTCTGCAGCTGCTGGAGATCCACGAAGACTACCACGCGAACCTTGTGAAGAGTCTGTACGGACTGCTGATGCTGCTCCCTCAAAGCGCGGCGTTCCGGATGCTTCGCGATCGCCTGGTGAGTGTCACAAACATGGCGACTGCGATCGGCCGGATAGATCTCGGCGGCGCGCGATCGCACCACGGCGGCAGCAGCAGCAAGGCGTCGCCACAGCTTCGAGTGGACACTGTCGCTTTGCTCGCGCACTTTGACGCCGTGCAGTCGAAGCACACGGAGATCCGCAAGAAAGGTACTGCCATCTGGGTGTTGTGTTGGATGTCGCTTGCTGCTGGTGGCTCTCGATTCTTACCTTTGCTGCTTCTCGTCGTGTTTGCGTCGCAGTGATGGAGGAGAAGTCGTTGCTGAGAGAGCACGACGCCGCGTAAGCGCGACGATGTGGAGCCTGAGAGCTGTCGAGTCGTCCAGCACCGAGCTGCTCGTTTGAAAAGCTCAGACGCGTCTGGCAGAATCGAGGAGCTCTTAGCGGCAAAGCGCAGATACTAAATGTCAAAATAACGTCGGTTGTCACGCACGACCTATGCATACACCCAGGCACCCAGCCAGCCAGCCTCACCGTGCAGCACATGTCAGCAGTATGTTTTCGTGAATGTCTACTCTTTCTTCGTAGCCGTGCCGCGCCAGAGCGAGAGTCGCCCCGACGAGTTGCCCCCGCATATCACGTCGAGCGTCGGGTGGAAGACGTTGATCGAGTGCACCGAGTTGAAGTAGTCGCTCGTGAGCTCCTGGATCGGGTTCTTGCGCGTGGCTTGGAATATCTGGATGCGCCGTGGCTGCTGCATGCAGCCGATGACGAACCGGTCCTTGCGCTTCGGGTCCCAGGATGCGTGCAGCTTCGTGAGCCACCGCCCGGTGGTGTTGTTGTGCGGGATCGCAAGCGTCGGCGCCACGTTGTGCGCGTCCTGGTGCTTGGCGTCCAGCGTGCCAAAGAGGTTGATGTAGTTGTCCTGTCCGACGGTGACCAGGTGCTCCCCCGCCGGCGAGAAGTACGCGCAGTTGACGCTCCGGCTGTGCGGCATCGTGACGAGAGGGAGGCTCCCCGTCTTCTTCAGCTTGCGCATGTCCCACAGACACACCGTGCGGTCCAGCGACGCCGTCGCGAGGCAGTACGGGAACAGCGGGTGCTGGTGCACCGTGTTGACTTTCTTCTCGTGGAGCAAGTACGACGACTGCTTGCGCGATGACTGGCGCGCATCCACCGACCAGATGTGGCCGTCTTCGCAGCTCACCAAGTACGAGTTGTGCTCTCTGTCGAGCGCCATCGACGTGATCCCGACGTTGTCGCTCGTGCCGAAGAGCTCCGAGAACGCCGCCGCCCGCAAGTCGAACTCGCGGATGCTGCCGTCGAAGCTCGCGGACAGGAGCTTTGCTGCGTCCTGCGGCGAGAAGTGCAGCTGCGTCACGGGGCTCGTGTGCGGACGGTACATCGCCACGACGTTCTCGTCATCGCTCGCCGCGTCGGCGGACCAGAGCGAGAGGTTTCCGCGCTTGTCGCCCGTCGCGACCACGAGCTTGTCCGTGCGCGGGTGGAACACGACCGAGTAGATGCGTTCCTCCGCAGCCTTGACGATGTCCTCGCCGCTCAACTCGTAGTCCACAGTCTCGACTCCCGTCGCGTCGACTTTCAGGTCGCTCTCGCGCTCTTCGTCGTCGCTGAGCCCACCCGCAATGCTGTCGAGCAGCAGTTTGCCCTGGTCACCGGATAAGTTGATCGCCTCCGCTGCGAGATTCGCGTCCAGTCGTCCTCGCCAGTCCTCGGACTCATGAACCAAAGCCGCACGCTTCTGGCGGCCGCCGTCGACGATGACGTAGTCCGTCGCAGGGCTGTAGACGTCGCCGAGCGCCAGGTTGTCCGAGAGCTGGCCCTGGATGCGCCGCGACTTGCGCGTCGGCAGCTGCGGTTCGCTCGCCTTGCGCTTCGCCTGGATGCCCTTCGTCGACGGCTTGGGCTTCCCGCCGACAGCAGTGCGTGCCGCGATCTTCGCCTGTTGATGTTGTACACAGACACACCAACGTCTAGGTCAGCAATGCAGCTCAACCCAGAGCATACATAATGAAGGCAATCGATCGGATGGGATTTGTTTGCGCACCGTGGAGACACCCATGGACTTCATGAAGTCAATGTTGCGCTGGATGTTCTCCAGCCGCTTGCGCTCGTACTCGGTCACCTCCCGCGCCTCGCTCTTCGCTGCGATGACTGGCAGTGCTGGCACTGGCGCTGGCGTTGGCTCCTGCTTTGGTTCCATTTTCACCGCCGCCTTCGCTGGCGCTTTCGCTCCTTTCTTCACCGCTTTGACTGCGGCAGTGGGCTCTTTCTTGATCGCCTGGGCTGGCGCGGCGGCTGCGCGTTGCGACCTAGTAGCACGAGCTGGAGCAGGAGTAGGGACTGGAGCAGGCTCTGGCGCCAACGGCTGCTTGCTCAGCCGCGTCTGCTCGCGCGTGCGACGCATCTCGGCGACGAGTTCCCTGCTGCTGGCGTCGCGTTTGAAATGCTTGTGCGGTGCTGCAACAAATTGGCATGCTGGCACTGCCATTAGCCGTTCCTTTTCAGCCAATGGTGAGCGAATTTCCTAGATGGCTGCTCTTATTGGTCGAAAGTGGGCTCCAGCTCTTCAGAAAAAAGTGCCACAAACGCGAAAAAGCGGTGGAAATGGCGACGACAGCGATGGCGACGTGCATCCGGTCTCGCGCACGGCTCTCGCCGACGCCGCGCAGCAGCTTGGTCGGCGCCACTGCACTCGCTGGCCACCGATCGTTCGCGCAGCGCGCTCGAGGCACTGCGAACCGTGACTTCAAGATTGCGAGCCTCAAGAACAACAGCAGCGCGCGCGGGCACAAGATCGAGACCCAAATGGATGCGAAAGGGATGGTCGACAAGCGGATCGCGAGCGAGTGCCTCGTTCGTCCAGCCAGCAATGCGGACTGGCAGGTTATCCACAAAGAGCACTTCAAGGTGCGCGCTCGCTGCTAGTGGCGTTGCTGGTAGACGCGCTGTATGGCTGATGGATCGATGGCGTCCATCCATTGTTACATGTTGTTGTCAGGTTATTCCGATCCCGAAAGGCTGGGAGCGCGAGCTCGAGGCGCTGCAGGAGCGCATCGGCGTCAGGTTCAACGACGTGACGCATCTCATGTGCGCGCTGACGCACCACGGCGCGTTCTCGCACAACCAGGTCGCAGGCAGCGTTCCAGCCCACCGGTTGTCGAACCGCAGCCTCGAGTTCCTGGGCGACTCGGTGCTGGGCATGGCGGTCGCGTCGTACCTCTTCCAGGCGCAACCGATGCACCAGGAAGGGCAACTGACGCAGTCCAAGTGGGCGCTCGTGAACAACGAGACGCTCTCGAAGATCTGCGTGCACGACCTGCAGATCGACAAGCTCGTCCTCGTGGCGGCCGACTACAGCCTCGCGCGCCAGAGCACCAAGAGCAACTACGTGAAAGGCCGCACGACAATCCAGTCTGGCGCCGTCGAGTCGCTCATCGCGGCGGTGTACTTGGATCAGGTACGCCCGATCAAAGGCTGTGTGGCTCTCTCTGATGCATGAATGCTCAACCAACCCTGCACTGCTCTATGGTACCATCACACTAGGGTCTGGAAGCAGCGCTTGCGTTTGTGAACATCAGGATCCTTCCGCACGCGATCAAGTACGCGATGCGCGAGAGCGTGTGGGAGCCCACCGGTGCGCTGCAGAGCCTGCTGCAGGCGAACGGGTTCGCCCATCCAGTCTACAAGTGCGTGCTTGCATCGACAAACATTGTCCTCCCGGTGTCTGCTTCATGTGGCTCAAATGTGGAATAGTCCTCTGATGATTGACGTATGATCATGCCGTGCAACAACAGACACCTGCCAGCCCCGCAACAGAGCGTCACGTTCCAGGTCTCGCTGGTCGTCGAAGGACAGGTGCGAATGTGTGTCGAATCAACCACAGCCAGTCATTTTGCTATTCTCAGTGTACCCATTTTCATGCTGACAAAAATCGTCTCTCGATTGCATTTGTATCAACAGTCGATCTTAACAGAGTCCGGTCCGTCCTACAAGGCTGCGCGCGTGAAAGCAGCGAGCGCCGGCTACCAGCACTACAAAGCCGTCTTCGCGCAGGAGAAATAGGCGAAGCGTCTCACCTTTAACCATAGAAGCCAGCCACAAAGCCAATCTGATTGGTTTCGTTATCGTTGTCCTGGTTGGTCGCTGGCACTCATGGCTGCTCCAGCCATCCTAATACGCTCTCGGCGGTGCACGAAATGTTGTGCGAGAGAGAGCCTCTGCTGGTGCGCGCGCGCTCGTAGCCCTAATTCAAGCTCGTTAGTTAGCATCCGGCACCTCTCGCTCTAAAACTCGGCTTCGTCGCTCGACTCGTCGTCGTCGTCGTCACCGCCTTTGCCGCCGCCAGTCGACGCCGGGAGCTCCATGGGCTTCGCCATCGCGGCAACCGCGGCGCGACGCCGTGCGCGCGGGATGATGTTGGACGTGTCCAGGCCGATGAAGTCGTCCTCGTTCAGTTTCACCTCCGGGTCCGACTCGTCCGAGTCCGAGCCCGACTCGTCGCTGCCCTTTGTCCGCCGCTTCTTCTGCTGCATGTGCACGCATGGAGGAACGAGCGGTAAGAAGCGCGCGAGTTACTCATCCATCGCGGAAAGAGCGGAGTAGTCATCTATTCATCAACACAAGACACGAACCTTTGGCGCGCGCTCCTCGTCATCGCTGCCGTCATCGCTGCCGTCGTCGCTGCCGTCGTCGCTGCCAGCATCATCGTCGTCATCATCGTCATCGTCGTCCTCCTCGTCTTCGCTCTCTTCTTTCTTCTTCTTGCTGCTCTTGGCAGGTGCAGCAGCAGCAGCGCTCTTGCCTTTGCCCTTCGCGCCGTTCGCTGGCGCCTTGCTGCTGCTGCTCTCCTCCGTGGCAGCTGCGGCGCCGGCGGGCTTCTTGGAGAAGTACTCGTCGATCTTGCGCTTGCCCTTCGCGTCTTCAGCTCTGCTCACACAGACACAGCGATACAAGCGACTCAGCACACACACACGCACGCACACTCATACACAGGCAACTGCTGGCGCCGATGCGACGTACGCCTTGGCCATGTCTACTCTCGTCGTTCCTCCTCCCTGTCGTTGCTGTCGCTGCGGGCGAATGGCTCGGGAAATGGGGAACTCGACCAGTCTTTTTGGCGGGAGCGTCTATTTTTTGCAGGGACCCTCTCGTAGGCGATGATTGTGCCGGTGGAAACGGCACAATCGGCTTGGAGAGGGGAGCCTCGAGCTGCTATTCTGGCTTCCGTTTCAAGAAAGCAACGCGAGCAGCATGATGGAGAGAAGTTGGGGGTTCGCGCGCCGTGGACGACCTGTTTCGTCTGTGCTGCTGCTGGATGTGACGACACTCGGATCTTGTGTCTGCGGGGTGCATGTCGCTGCACGCGTGTGAATGAGAGACGCAGTGGATATGAAGCGCGCTGACGTTTGAGGTTGGATGCATAGTGAGCAAAGGACGAGCAGCTCCATCTTCGAAGAGGCGCAGTTGCCAGTTGAGGTTTCGCGTAAAAGTGCGCGTCGCGGCTGGAGCTCTCTCTCTTTCTCGTCCATTTGCTGGTCGCATTGAGTGTCAGCTGTGCTTGCGAGGATGGAGACGCCGAGCCATGGAGACAGCAACGACACGAGCAGTGCCGCAGACGACGATCACGACCACGCGGAGGAGCACAATGGAGAGAGCCTGGAAGAAGAAGACGCCAGCAACGCGGTCGCATCCGATACCGAAATGCCAGTCGCTCAGGCGTATCGATCGTCGTACAATGAGACCATCGCGCCGCCTGGGGGTCCACTGTCTCGAGTGGTACGCATCGTGGCTCTGGGTGTCTGTGCCACACTGCTCAGTTGATTGGCATGGAGCTCTGTGGAGCGCAACTCTCAACATGCTCGGACTGATGTGCTTCTTTGTGTGCGACGCGCTTTACAGATCCGGCCGCCGATTGACTTCCCACCCGAGTCGAAGCGCGCGCAGACGATCGAGGATGCCGAGGTGGATCTGGAGGAGGACATGGAGGAGCTCAAAGCTGCGGTTCACGCGTACAACGTCGACTTCCAAGCACGGATCGTGAGTCGTGCATACCTTCGAGCCAATAACAAACCGACCGTCTTGGTGGTGACAGCGCTGCTGCTAATCACACGCTGTGGTATGCCGATCGCTGTCAGGACGCGGTGAAACTGCGCGGCCGCGTGCTGGAGGAGCGCATCGCGCAGGAACGACAGGACATGGAGCTCTCGGTGCAGCAGCTGCAGGCGGACTTCCGGAAGCACTTCCAGAGCGCGTTTCTGGGCATGGAGCAGAAGACGCTGTCGCACTTCGCGCGTCTTGAGGCGCAGCAGGTCGCCGGCGAGGAGAAAAAGTGCGAGCCGCGAGGCGTCCGAGAACTAGTTTCTCCATGGTTTCGAGAACGTTGGTCGAGTGTTGCGAGTGGATATGCTGACAGTGCTCGCTGTCTCCGTTTGCTGTCAGGATCCGCGAATGCGACGCGGATTTCAAGAAGTTCGCGTACACGACGGTGCCGGAGATCATGGAGAAGCTGCAGGGCTCGATCACGCGCAAGCTCGAGAAGAACCACGAGACGTTTGACATCGAGAACGCCAAGATCCAGAAGCGCGAGAAGAAGACACTCGGCGCGCTCGAGAGCAACGAGCGCAAGACCGCGGGCAGCTTCCGCGTCGAGCGCGAGCGCCGCGTGGCCAAGTTCCAGGAGCGCGAGGAAGATTGGCACCACGCGATGCGCGTGGACAACCGCGACGCCGAGCGCAAGCAGAGCAGCCAGGTTGAGACGCTCGTGAGTCTGCGCCACCAGCTCCACGAAGAAGGCAGAGTGCGCGAGAAGGAGGACCTCGCGATTCTGGACAAGCTCGCGGCGTCCTTCCACCAGCTGCAGTCGAGCATCCTCGAGAGTCTCGGCGAAGAGGAGCAATAAAGAAAAAGGAAAGAGTGAGCAGCTACGCGATTCATCACGAGCAGCTCTCAAAGTGCGAATGGGCGTGAACATGGGGGAGCAAACAAGCATGGTGAGGTTGTAAAGGGAGGCTGGGTGTGTGATTTTGCTTGTTTGTATTTGTTTTGATGGAGTTGGTTGTCTTCTCCGCGCCAGAGCCATTTCGTTCGCCCACGCATGGACAGACTGCCTGGTTCTTGGCAAGCGGCGAAGGCAGCGAGGCTCCTTTCGGCAAACACGCGCAAGACAAAGAAACCCAAAGTCCTTATTTCTCGTCTTCCCCTTGGGGGTGCGATCGTTACCCAAACTACCGTCCTCCCGGGGAACACACTGGCGTCGCGCTTTCAGCTCTCAGCAGAGAGCCCCAAAGCCAGCAACCACACAACTAGGCGTTCTCAGAAGAGAGAGACACTTAGTTGGTGGCAGCCTTCTTGGAGACAGCGGTCGTTCCCTCACGGAAACCGTTCTTGAATTTGCGTGGGACGGTCTTGAGGTACTTCATGCGGCCAGTACCCTGGGTGCGGCGGCGGAGAGCCTTCTGCGACCAGTTGTCTGTTGGCATGCATGGCGATACGAGAGCAATGTGAGTGCGTATTCGGGAGCGGAGCAGGGCTAGATAAGAGAGAGAGAGCAAGGGCAACTTACACTTGCGCATCTTGGCAGCAGGGTAACCACACGAAGAGCACACGCTCTTCTGCACGTGGTACGAGCTGCGTCCGCAACGACGGCAGATGGTGTGGGTCTTGTTGTGACGCTTACCGAAAGATTGGGTACCTTTAGTCTACACAGTCACACAGACAGAGAGAGAAAACCACAAGTGTTAGTCTTCTCTGGGGGAGTTTCTACCAAGCGCTTGGTGGCGCTGGAGTCTTCGTCCCAGCACAGATCGATCAGGCGCATCCGACAGCAGCACACAAGCTGCTCCATCCCCATGTTCTCTCTCTCTTCCTCTTTCCCTGCGCACTGCTGCTGCTGCGTCTGTCTGCCTGTCCCTGTAAAGAGCTCGCTGCAAAGGCTGCTGTCGATCGATCGATCGCTGTCCGGGATCACTCTCGCGGCTTGCTGTCGATTAAGTGGATCCCATCGACGCCACTGTGAACGAGACGCTGGCTGGCTGGCTGATCGGCTGGCACAGTACGGACCCCCTGCAATGATCGCTTCGCTGCATCGCTGCTCGTTCATCCACGAAATCGCGAGCAGCAGCAACGCGCGCGATTGACCGTCGGACAAGAAGCTATTCACTCGACGTGGCTGGCATGTCGGACTGACTGGCTGGTAGCGCATTGCCTCTATCCTCGATCGGCGTCACCACTCGTCAGCCGCAGACAGGAGCAGCAGCAGAACCGACGACGGTAGCATCCGTCGCGGCAGCGCAGGCGGGGAAGGGGGAGAGAGCAAGGCATGGGGAGCAGGCGCCTGCTGACCGGCCGCAGCCTCGGGAGGAGGAGAGCAGGAGGCGGGAGCCACGTACCATCTTGGATTCGGACTTCGACTTTGACGCTGAGCGGAAGGAAGGGTAAAATAAGCGCTCCCAGCCACCAGCACGCGCCGGCGGCCATACAGAAGCCGAGCCAACGCCGCCGCCATACAAACGCCGAGTCGCGCGGCGCGCACTGCACTACGGACCAACCAAACTCGCGCCGCCCTAACCGCCACCGCGGGATACCGGTACTACCGGTGGACGCCAAAAACCCAAACACACCGTCGCATCTCCATTGGCTGAAAGAGTGCTGCAAACGACGATTGGCTGAAATCCCCACCAAGTCCTACAAACGTCAAGTCACTATTCTGATTGACCGAGCCCTACCGCTTGCACAGCCAATCAGCATGGTTTAAAGCATCCTAATTGACCAATACGAAGCGCCATGCTCTTTGATTGCCCAATATTCTCGTCCGATTCGAAGTGAATTGCAGACACACTTCTGTTGTTTGACGGCCAAGATGTAGCCATGTGTCATTTCCGCCAGTGATTTGCATCTCGCTCGACATCCACGAGGCCCGCGCATTCCAAAGCCCTCTATGCTGATTTATGATACACATCTGCGCTTCTCGTGGACGAGCCCAGTCCCTATGCTACAGTCGGCGCGCCTGCGAACCGAGCGGCTCGTCGCCGATCTGCTCGTGGAAGGCGAGCACCTTCGAGTTCGCAAGGATGATATTCGACGCGCGCAGACGCGTGCGCAGCCGCAGTCCCTCGAGCGAGCGCACGCGCGAGAGCGCGACGTACGCCTGACCGAACTCGAACACGCGCGAGAGGTCGAGCACGGCCGCGTCGAACGCCAGCCCCTGGCTCTTGTGGATGCTGATCGCCCACGCGAGCGTGAGCGGCAGCTGCCGCCTCGACGCCAGCACCGAGTCGGCGACGTGTACAGGGAAGTCTTCGTGCTGGACGATCTCCGTGGAGCCGTTCGAGAACCGCACGATCGGGAGGTTCGTCTGGGGAGTGAAGCCCTGCACAATGCCTCGAGAGCCGTTCACGAGTCCCGACGACGCGTTGATCGTCTTGATGAGCATCACGTGCGCATCCTCTGCAGAATCAGCAAACACGAAGAGCAAAGACATCTCGTTGTCAGCGTGCAGTAAGGAGAACAGTCGAGTGCGACCTGCACACGTACTCTTGAGTGAAATGGTCGTTGGCGCTGGGCAGCTCGATAAATACTCCTTCTTGCCGCTGCAAACGCGAGAGAGGCAGCAGATCAGTACACTCGTACACCGTTGGCAAGCACGACAAAGAAAGCGAGTAGTACCTGTCGGCTGACACGTAGTTGAACTTCTTGCCGCCGAGCTCTTCCAGTCGCTTCGTATTCGTCTGCACCGACGCGGCAATTCCCACACCGACAACACAGCATCAGTCAGCACATCTCGCACAAGAGCCACTTCCCCGTACCAACAAGCCAGACAGTCGCGCACCTGCAGCACGTCGCTGTTGTGCGTGAAGATGTGGATCGCGCTCCAATCGAGACGATCGCTCGACGTGTAGCGCTCGTTCAGCGTCGCGACCATCTTGTCCGTGGGTCTCCCAACGCGGAAAGCGTTGAGGATGTCGACGAAGCCCTGGTTTGTCTGCCGGAACACCTCCTTGAGCACCACGATGTCGCGAACGCCGCGGCGCCATGCAACACTCTCAAAGCAGAGCGCCACGTCGCTGCGATCTCTCGACACAGGCGGCAGCTGGAAGAAATCGCCCGACAGCACCAGCTGGATGCCTCCGAAGAACCGCGCGTCGCGTCTCAGCTGCCGTGCGATCGCCTCCAGGTCGTCAAACAGCCGGCCGTCGAGCATCGAGATCTCGTCGACGACGAGCACCTCGACGTCGCGCCAGCGCGCGAGCGCGTCTTTCTTCTGCTGGATCTGGCGCAGGAGGTCGCTGCGACTGGCGTTCGGTCGCGTGTCCAGCCCTGCGAAGTGGTGCAGCGTCATGCCGCCGATGTTGTACGCTGCGATACCCGTGGTCGCTGTCGCATACATTCGCCTGTTGCTCTTGCGGCCGTGCTTCAGGATGTACTGCAGCAGGAACGACTTGCCCGTACCGGCGCTGCCTGTGAAGAACACGCTCTTCTTCGCTGCGATGAGGCTCACGATCTGCTGCTGCTCGCTCGTGAGCCGCTCGGTGGCGGCGGCTACCTGTGAAGGTGCTTCGTCCTGGATGAGTGTCCGCCGGATCTTGTGGCCGCGTCTTGCAGGCGTTGCTGGTGACAGCTCAGTCATCGACATCCCCATCGCTGCTGCTGCTGTCAGCCGCCGCCTCGGATCGATACTCGGCGACTCGTAGTCGCTCGTGCGGCGACGAGCATCTCGTCTCGGGCTCTCGAACGCTCGGCTCGTCAGTCGCTCGGCTGCTCGCTTCCCTAGTAGACTTGTTGCTGCGACTGGTGCTTGGTGCGCCGGGATGGCTGGCTGCCGCGCGCGAGGCGTCTTGGAGATCGCTCCCGTGCGCACTGCGAACAAATAGATCGACTCCATGCTCGCAGGGTCGCCTCCGCGCAGGTTGTACTGGTAGATGCGGCCGCCGTCGCGCCTACAACGCAGCGTAACAAAATGTGATGCCAATGTGAGTGCTACTGAGCTCTATTGCCCCAGCTCTGCTGCTAGACGCTGAGTGAGACCGAGAGCGAGTCAAGACGTACAGGATGAACGTGAGCTTTCCCTGCAGCACGTGGCTCGAATAGACTGCAGACACCCCATAGCAACCACAGCCACTGCACTGTCAGCTCTATCGATGGGACAAGCAGCAGCATCACCACGCGTATGTTGCAAGTGTGTGCGTACGCTACCTTCGTACTTGTGCTCGCTCATCTTCAGCGCCTTGCGCATCGGCGGGTCTTCCGACGCCAGCTCCAGTCCGCCGCGGCGCTTGGTCAGCTGCAGGCAGGCAGCACACAAACACACACATAGCGCGTTAGTCTGTTGGATATGCTGCAGGACGAGTGCTACTCGCTGCATGCCACGCACCGTCGTGCGCTTGCAGACCGTCGTGCACACGTTCCTCCCGGTCTGCGCATTCGCGACCTGGTACTCCATCTCGCAGTGCGCGACGAGGTGGCTCATGCTGCTCGGCTATTGCTATCGGCGCTGGCCCCACTCCGTCTCGTCTGCTTGCTGCAATGCGAGCGCTTCGTCCAAAGGTACACACGCACAACTGCAGCAATCGCGAGCCGCATGTATCCTTGTGGAGGACACGAAGAGGTGTCCTCCGATGCGATGCGCTTTTGAACTTTCAAACGCAGTGTCGGTTATCTGGTGGAAAATGGGCGGATAATTGTTGAGTAGAATCGAGCATCTGCATCTGACACATGTGAACTGCTCATCTCGACCTGACGAGCATCGCGACTCCGTTTTCCCACCAGCTCGATCTGAAAACGCACAATGCAAAAGTTACGACTGACAATTACGCAACCCACTCTCTCTCTACGCCCCTCTTCCTTCTACTACTCACCCCATCGACGGGCCGCGGGTCTGTTCTTAAACTCCCCCTTCGCTCTCATAATCTCCCAACGACAGGCGCCATTTGCGTCCACGCAGCTCACCGCCTTCGTTCGGCGCCAGCTCGTGTGATAGATACCTCCTCACGCCTTGGACTGCTGGATCTCGAGCGACTTCTGGTACGCCTCGATGGCTTTCTCGTGGTCGCCCTTCTCGAATAGAATCTTGCCCAGCAGCGTCGAGTTCGTCGCTGACGGCTCGAGCTCGAGCGAGCGCGAGATCGCGACCACGGCGTCGTCCAGGTTGTCGTCTGCGTAGTAGGCTCGACCCAAGTACGAGTGCAGCGTCGCGTCGTTCGGACACATGTCCACTGCGCGCGTAAACGCCTGCACGGCCGCGCTCACGAGCCCGCGATCCATCATCGACAGCCCGAGGTTCACCATCACGTCGATCTCGGGAAGCGTGCCGTCGTCACCTTCGTCGTCGTCCACTTCGTCGCCGTCGTCATCTCCAATGTACTGCTGCTGGTGCAGCTGCTGGTGCAGCGGCTCGTCGTCGTCCGTGTCGTCCATGTCGTGCAGATCCCCAAAGCCCTCGGTCGGACGCTCGTCCGACGCGTCCGAATGCGCTCCTGCGGCGTCGTACGTCGAGTCCACGAGCGCAATGTTCGAGAACTCGTCCTGAAAGCGCGACATCGACGCTGGCTCAGGGTTCGCCGCGCGCACCGGGTGAGCCGCCATCGCTGGGACTACATCACTGGCGCGATCGATGTCGACTTCGCGACCTCGGAAGCTCCCGCTGCTGTTCGTTCGCGGCATCATCCGACCGCCAGACGCGCTCTCGTACGAGCTGTACATCTGCCCAAGCCCGTTGTACTGCATCGGCACTTCGCTCGTGCTCGCGCCGGCAGCAGCAGAGCCAGAGCCGTTCGACGGGAGCTTCATCGGGTATGAGTTTAGTCGGTCGCGGCCGAGTCCACGGCTCGAGTCTCGTCGGCTGAGACTCGTCAGTCGCTCAGGGTCCACTTCGCCTAGCAGCTCAGCCTGCGCGCGCAGCTGCGACTCGGCAAGCTCCTTCTCCTCCAGGAGCAGCGACACCTGCTTCTGTAGACTCGCCACCTGGTCGTGGATGCCGTGGTACGGCATGCTGTCCATGTTCGGACGCGCAGGCGCCGAGACGTGGCGCTCGAGCGTCTGCGGCGGCGTTATGCCATCGGGCAGCCGCTGCGCCGCTTCGTCTGATCTCCGCGCGGGCGTCGTGTGCGCCTGTGTGAAGCGCGGCTGGATGGACGGCTGCTGCATCGCCGCCTGGCGGCTCGCATTCCGCAGCAGGTCGTGGCAGACCGTGCAGACGCGGTGGCGGTCGTTCAGCCCAAAGTGCGGCAGGCGCATGCGCTCGCGCGCAGAGTGGTCGCTGCAGATCGACTGGCCGCAATTCCGGCAGTGGTGGCGCTTCCGGAACGGCGTGGTGAACCTCTGCGAGCAGATGTGGCAGTTCGGCGCGATCGTCCATCGCGGCGGCAGCGACACCACGGCCCGGCTCGACAGCCGCGCCGACGCCGACGCTTGCTGCTGCTGCTGCATCGGGTGCATGTTCTGCATGCCGCTGCTCATCGAGCTCACGCTGGTCGCCGTCGTGCGGTACGACTCGTTGCTCGCAGTACTGCGCAGCGACTCCGCGTTCATCAGCTGGTAGTCATTGTCGGACATCGCGCGCGTCTTGAAGCTGTCGGGGCCGCCGCGGCGCGACGCCGTCCCGGATTTCGATGGCGGGTAGCCGCCGCTTCCGCGCATGTTGGACGGCGGCGGCGGCGCCATCGTGCGCTCGTCTGCGCTCGTCTGGTAGTCCGAGTGGCCGTTGTGGTCGTCGTAGCCGCCGACCTGGTCGCTCGAGTAGCCCGCTTTCTCGCACACGTGGTGGAACATCTCCTCGAGCAGCTTGATCGAGCGCGCCGGCAAGCTGGACTTGCGCGCAAGCTGCACGGCGTGCTCGCCAGACGGCGCCTTCTTGAGCACGGCGTCCGGGTACGACGCGAGCAGCGCCTGGAGCCACTCGATCTTCGCCTGCGCCTTAATCGCGATCTGCAGCGGCAGCATCTCGGCCGTGTTCACCGCGCGCGCGCCTTGCGGGAACGCCTTGAGCAGGCTCATGAGCACGGTCTCGCTGATCGAGTGCGGCTCCGTGCAGGCCCAGTGGAGCGGCAGCATGCCGTACGAGTCGATCTGCTGCGCCGTGAGCGGCTCGGCGTCCACGAGGCGCTTGAGCTCCTCCCACTTGGACGCCTTCGCGAGCTTGATCGCGTCCATGCGCTTTGGCGCGTAATCGCCCTCGCCAGCCATTTCACAAGTCGTCGGTGAACGCGTTCGCAGACTCGCAGAGTTCGCTGGTGCACGCGGGCTGTCGGGTGCTCACGTATGTCGCCTTTATGAGCCGTGCACACACGCACAGGCAGGCGAGAGAGAGCGAGAGAGCGAGAGAGAGTGGGAAGAGAGGGAGGGCAGTCGTCGACCACGTCACCTTCTTCAGCTCGTCTTCTTGCTTGCTGCTTGTTTTGCTTTTTGAGGGACAACGCAAAAGAGGGAACGAAAGCAAAATAGGGGATGGGGGAACTGTGACTTTTTTGCGCTTGCGTTTAGCGATGGGGGGAACATTCGAGCTATACAGAGCGCTGCATTCGGCGCAGTGCTTTTGGAAGTGTGGAGAGACTGCGCATTGCTATTGATAGGCTGTTTTAGCACTGTGCTGAAGCTGCATCCTGGTTTAGCGCGGAAGTTCAGATCGAAAGCGCGGATCGAAAATGCAAAAAAGGGCACAAAAGTTTGGTGCTGCGAACAGATCGCTCTCTGTTTGTAGGCTGGATCCGCGCATGCAGCCTACGACGGAATGGAGCGCGCCTCTCTCTCACTCTCTTTCACGCCATCGGAGACGGAAGCTCGCAGCAAAGGCGGCTACTGGTCTCGACGGCTCGCTCCTCTCAAGGCAGCGACATGCTCAGAACCAGTCAATTGCAAAAGCCGTCAAAGCCACACAGTTCACTTCCCGCGATCCAGCAGGCGGATGCTCGCGGCGCTTTGTGTGGTCGACGACATGATAACAAGCCGGCGGTGACCACTGTTGCACGGCAGCTCCTGGAGGAGAGTGAGGCACACACGCGGCAGTAACCAGCGAGGCTGCCTGGTCTTCCTCACTGGACATCTGAGCAACCAGCGCGACCAAAAGGTTCTTTGAACTGGTCGAAGGGATCTTTAGAGCCAACTCTATTCGGGAGCTTTAGAGCCAACTCTATTTTAGAGCGAATAAATAGCTTGAGGTAAACACCAGGTCAGCGATTCAGCCAATCACGAGTCCCGACCAGACCCTGAAGAAACCGGCTGCTTTCGCTCCAAGCAAATCGGAGAGTCTTGATTATGGATGGCTCCACAATCACATTTGCAACAGAGAACCGAAAAGCTCTGCCGAGAGTGCCAATGTGTACTTCACCGTCGCTTCTTAATTGACTGTGACGCGGATATCTGTGGTGTCCACGCTGCCTCGCTCGTTGCTCGCTCCTCATCGGTGATTGCACGTTTTGATTCAGTCCATCGAAATGGCTGGCGATCTGAATCGCGTGACGACACACTCGAACGAAGACGGTTCTTTTCTTCACGAAGCGTGACGAAAGAGATTGCTGGCAATGGCATAACTCGCGACATGCGCGCCCGCTGAGCTCACGAACGACTGAGTGCCATTCTCAGAGTCGCGCGTGTGCTATTTTAAGCAATACAATTCGTGCGGTATATTTCTTCATCTTACAGTGGGCGGGGGCATCGAGGACGCTTTTTTTACCCCATGATTTTATTACATGAATCGATTCGTCTTTTTTAGACGATTCTTTTTCAGAGTCTCCCGAGCAATTTGGTGGGATAGTTTTTGCAAAATCTTCGATCAA